>JAQQZY010000003.1:29750054-29761385 GCA_030068375.1 Ostorhinchus rueppellii
TCCTGAAAATTTCATCAAAATCCTTCCATAACTTTTTGAGTTATGTTGCTAACAAACAAACAAACAAACAAACAAACCCTGGCATAAACATAACCTCCTTGGCAGACGTAATTACTGTTGGCAACAGGTAGGAAGTCCCATATGGGCTTTCATTTGATGCCATGACCTTTGACTTGCATGACCTTGAAAGGTCAAATCAGTGTCCATTAATGTCTTAATGCTGTTGGACTACAGGAGTCTTAGTCCTATTTATTTTTTTATTTTTTTTATTTTGGTTGAAGGGTGAAAAAAAAAGACATACACTTTACATGACAATATCTATCAACACAATTAATTCCTTAATGATTCATAACTGAGAGCATTTTATTAATGTCTAAGTCAGATCTGATGTCCGTCCATCTTCTGACAGTACTGACACTGAACTCACAAACAGAAATATTCAGCACATAAAACAGCAAAAGAAAGGGGACAGTACGGCTGAGCTTGAATGGTATTTTTAATTTTAATCCCCCCCCCCCCAGATATATCTGTATTGGGGAGTGAGGTCCTGGGTGGGAGGTTCATATGGACTCACCTTTGGGTCGGGGTGGTTCAGAGGTTCTAATGTGACCTTCTTTAGTTTGTACAAGACGCATTGTTTCTGTTTCCATTGCTGTGTTGGTGTTCAGAAATATCTACATGAAGTGAATCGATATATTTTGTATATTCTTCAATAAAAAAAATTGATGATAAAAAAACAGAAATATTCAGCACCAGTGGCGGAAGGGGCTCCAATCTCACCCGGACTTATTATTATTATTAGACATTGTTTTTATCTGTGTAAATTGTGGATCCAAGTGTTACATTTGGACACGTAATGAACTTATTAATTCTGCGCGCTATGTTTATCTAGAAAAGCCAATTAAGTGTACAATAAATCATTTTTCTGATCATCGTATCCACATTGTTCAGTTTTTAAAAAATTAAAGTGAAATCTCGCGCCCGCCTGGATTCATAATCAAGCTAATGCTCAGCCGCAGATTAAGCATCGGGCATAAAACAGCCACTTAGACTCAGGAGATGGCTGGAACACCCGTAACAAATCAGCTCATCTCACTCAAAATCGATATGGGGCCCAAGGTGAATATTCTGGTTTGGTGTTAACACACTCGGCCATGCTTTATGGACCCTGCCGAATCCCAAGGTCAGGGACTGTGAAGGGGTCTTGTGTACTTTCTTTGATGTGCCTGTAAAGTTGGCACCGCCTTTAAATCCAATTTCAAACACAGACTCTCTATGAAGGCTTATTAATTTATCCACCATCCACAGATCTCTGGACTCCACTCTACCCTGTCCACACACACACACACACACACACACAGATCTCGGTTTCATCCTCATTCCTGTATGTAACAGATTAATTAATACAGGGAATTTTCATCTCCTGCCAGCTTTGGCTGAGAGAAATAGACCAAGGCAGAGAGAAAGAAAAGTGAGAGAGGGAAGGCATGCCAGAGCTGTTAATTAGCTGTGCAGTGCAGATAGGGCAGGCGACGCCGGGCTCGGTGTCTCAAACAGCCATTCACTCCGTCAACATGACACTAATGGCAGCGGCCCTCCGCCTCTCGCAGCTCCTCCATCCAGTCACTCAAAGGGCTCTGCAGTGTTAGGCTGTGACACTAGAGGGTAGTATGTAACAGTCAATCACACTCCGACGAGAAGGGACCCGTCTATTTAATGGAACCTTGTAGTTTTTTTCCCTCCCTCATGCTTTTATAAATAAATAAAACAAATGCAGGAGAAAGATAACCTGAATCAGAATTTACCATCTGTTCAGTAATGTATTCCATGGTATATTTAATCCATCAACTATGAGTTTTCAACATTTTTCCAACTATAATTCCAACAGAGAAAACACACTCTCCTGCATTCTTAGATTGCTTTGATTCAGGCTTTAACAGCAGTTTACACTTCTGGAAATGTTTCCCCCTGTCTACTGAGGTGCATTTTTTTTTTACATCTGAAGAACTTCGACATCAAATACAAATTCTTACTTGCATTCGGTCGCATGTGCCCTGTCTTCCATTTAAGTTTGTATGATTTTGCACCGAAATCCAACAAATATCAAACCAGTGAACTGACTTTTCAGACCTTCTGTTTTCATTCCTCCCTCTTAACCATCTAGGTCATTAACTAAATTGCCTCATAAAAGATGCATCACAGTCGTCTCTTTGAAATCTGAGGGACTTTATATCTGATATGTTCAAAGTACTCCTGTCCCCTATTTCGGATGTTCCGCTGCACTGTGACACCTATATTATTTTGTTTTTCTGGACTTAATTGAAAATGCGAGTTGAGTTGTATGGTACTGAAAAAACGATGTTCCGTCCAACAGGCAATATTGCTCCAAATGAAGGCTAGACATTTATAATAGCTTAGGACAAAGCAAGAGCTCTTGTGCTGTCAAGCAGCTATTGAATATTTGTTTTGCCCTTGTACACATTTGTTCAATAAATGAACTCTGCCCACTTCTTTGTCTGGGGAAATATCCAGGGTGGAGGTTTAATTTGGGTTATTTTGGGAAAGTAAACAAACCCTGCGAATCTATTTAACAGTTTACAATCCTTGTGGCCAATCTAGTACTAAATACAGTAAATTACTGAAAAACAATATCATTATATGTGTTAATTGTTGCTGCAGTTAACAGTTTTAATTGAGTGAACAACCATTTGACCCTGCAATCAGTCTAATCAGTGTCTGAGCCAAAGATTGTTGGGAAACTATAACACAAGGGGGTTGCCATTCTGCTCTAATAGAACTGCAACTACTGCTGTTTACAACGCCACAGCCAAATCCACTCGCAGGCGCAGTCACATGGTGTAAACTCCGTCCTTTTTGTATTCCAACACTGTCTTCACAGAGAAGGCATGCAATTGCCTTTTGATTAATTTAGCTGAGTACATTCATATTGGATCTTTAAATGCTTATCAGTGTTAGTGCGATTACATGGTTCATTATGTATGTAATAGTTCTCCACTGTGGTCGTTAATGGCTGGATGTTTATTCCGCACTCATGTGGGTTCATGTTAGGGTTGTGTGTTTCCCCAAGGCTTTATTCTTTGTCTTTAATTTTTGAGGTTATCCTTGGTCTGTTGCTAAGGGAACATGAGAATACAGGGGAACGGCACTTGGCTTTCATTTATCAATTAAAGCCAAGGACAGTGCCATGCTAAATTCTGCCACATATGAGAATTTCAGGGTATTTTTGTGTGTTAGTGTGTGCACACGTCTTGGCGCCTGCATGTACTGTGTGTGTGTGTGTGTGGGGCTGCTCCTAGATGTATTCCACTTAGAAATAAAGCAGGCTGCTTCTCTCACCCATGCGCTGTCACTCAAATCTCTAATTGGCCCAGAGTTCCTTGAACACAGCTCTTTGAGCGGGGTGTACTCCTGTTTTCTTCGCCGTGCTGTTCTCTCTCCACCCTTTGGCTTTGCAGGCTGGCTGGCAGGCAGGAAGGCACCCGCTCACCTATTGTACTGGCCCCAGGAAAACAGCTATGGGCTAAATCAGTGCAGAATGTAAAACACAGATGGCCATTGACTCACAAATGGGCTCATGGAAAATGAGAGAGTCTCCTGTGTCAAACTCTGCTGAGTCCACTGGAGCACCAGCTCTTTATTCCGGTGCCTCATCTGTCAGTCCAGCCATCCTCCATGTTCCTCTGCTTTTTCCTCTGCTAGTCCAACTCCTTCAAACTCTCCCTGTTCTTTTCACTCTGCCCCCCTCCTGACTTTTTCCTCCATGCTGGGCTCCTTTTCTCTTTTGTCACCTCGGGCTCCCAGTCAGGGTTAATTAGCATTGAGTTGAGCTGTGTTTAATGGTTAATGTGGGTTCTTCCTGCGACCCTCCTCCCCCCCCCCCCTCCCTGCAGATTCAGCGTCTACACAGGCTGCCGAGCAATCGCATTCGGAGCGCCGGCCTCGCCTACCTGCCTACCTTTGGCTTTGGCTGTCTGTCACTTCGCCTACCTGCAGGAGATACAGACCGTATGCCAGAACCAGCATGTACATCTCCCCCAGTTTCTCTATCCTCTTGGAGGCTAGATATAGAGTGAGTGGGAAGCAGCAGTGGAGAGACATCGAAAAAGGAGAGAGTGAAGTAGTACTATATAATAAGAAACAGGTGAGAAAGGGAGATGGGCGAGATGAGAGTTACAATATGTGGGAAGAGGAAGTGAGAGACAATGTGATAGATCTGACAGGGACGGAGCGAGATTGAATACGGGGGAGAGAAGAGGGGTGGGGGAAGGAGCAAACAGGCAAAGCAGAGGAAATGCTGCCAGTACCTGTTATTGGGCTTTACTCTGGGTGGAGTAGCGGAGGGCTGCCATTGCTATGCCACACCACACGGCAGCCAGAGTGCATGCTGAAGTGGAGGGGAGTGGATGTGAAATTTTAATCACCTCTCTCTGTTTGTAATTTTAGTAGCCCCTCAATCAAAATCAAAAGCATTGCCAGCATTTTCAAGAGTGATCCTTTGGCAGGCTATTGCAATGCCGGCTGGTGAAGGATTGAAAGTAGAATGGCATCCTGCAACCAGAGAACAGGGAGACGACCAATGGTGCGGATGTGCAGGGGGTTTACATGTGCTCTGATGGACACTGGAACAGAAGCACTGGATTAATTGGCGTGCCTCCAGCGGTACTTGGCACGTGGCACTTACTTTATATTTCATGATGAACCTCATTTAAATCGCCTGTAGGTGTGAACGTGAGAGTAGATGAATGTTCCTTTATATTAAGTATGTGTCAGCCCTGAGGAACAGCAGGTATGTTCAGGATGGATGGATGGATGGATGTTGTCCAGCCATAAAAAATAGGTTCATAAAAAAGTCAATCTATGTAGTTTTTTTGTTTTTGTTTTTTTATTCCTATGGTGGAAGGATGGATGGATAGATGATGGATGGAAGATGGGTGGGTGGGTGGAGGGATGGATGGATGGATGGATGGATGGATGGATGGATGGGTGGGTGGAAGGATAGATGGATAGATGGATGGTGTCCAGCTGAGTGGACATTTTTCTAACGCCATAAAAAAAGGTTAAAGTCAATCCCATAGTTTTTGGGTTTTTTTTCTTTTCATTTTTTTAGTTTTTATTCCTATGGTGGGTGGGTGTAAGGACGGACGGACAGATAGATAGATAGATGGATGGATAGATAGATAGATAGATAGATAGATAGATAGATAGATAGATGGCTCAGAGTGGGCTAACTAGAACAAACCTGAGGTCCAGGGTCTTGCTCTTAGTATTATGGTCTGCTGATTACATCATTTATACTGGATCTGTCGTGGTATTAACTGTCCTGGACATTTCTTCTAGTTATTGGTAATTATACAAACACCAGCTGATCTACTTTTTTGACACTTCTAGTTCAGTATCTGTGCTTCAGCTGCATCCATGTGTCTCCCCATACTTCTCCTCCTCTTCCCCAGTCTGGCTCTGTCTTTCTCTCTCTTTTACTCCAACTGGTCAAAGCAGACGTCCATCCTCCAGGAGTCAGGGTCTGCTCCAGGTTTCTGCTGTTAAAAAGACCTTGTTCCTTCCACTGTCATCAGTCACAACTCTTTGCTCCTGGAGGATTCTGTTGGGTTTCTGTAAACTGGCTTGAGCGTCTGGTTCCAACCAGTTCAATATGAAAAGTGTCATGAGATAACTTTAGTTATAATGTGGCGCTATATAAATAAAAATGGATGGGTGGGTGGGTGGATGATGGATGGATGATGGATGGTTGGATGGATGATGGGTGGGTGGATGATGGATGGATGATGTGTGGATGGATGATGGGTGGGTGGATGGTGGATGGATGATGGATGGTTGGATGGATGATGGGTGGGTGGATGGTGGATGGATGATGTGTGGATGGATGATGTGTGGATGGATGATGGGTGGGTGGATGATGGATGGATGATGTGTGGGTGGATGATGGGCGGGTGGATGATGGGCGGATGGATGATGGATGATGTGTGGGTGGATGATGGATGGATGATTGGTGGGTGGATGATGGATGGATGATGGATGGTTGGATGGATGATGTGTGGGTGGATGATGGATGTATGATGGGTGGGTGGATGATGTGTGGATGGATGATGGGTGGGTGGATGATGGGTGGATGGATGATGGATGATTGGTGGGTGGATGATGGATGGATGATGGATGGTTGGATGGATGATGTGTGGGTGGATGATGGATGGATGATGTGTGGATGGATGATGGATGGATGATGTGTGGATGGATGGATGATGGGTGGATGGTTGGATGGATGATTGGTGGGTGGAGGATGGGTGGATGATGGATGGATGGTTGGATGGGTGGATGATGGATGGTGTCCAGCTGAGTGGACATTTTTGTAACTCCATAAATAATAGGTTCATAGAGTCAATCCCATAGGTTTTTTTTTTTCATTTTTTCGTTTTTATTCCTAAAGCGGAATAAAAACATGCAGGAAAAAACTCTTAAGGTTCTCCTCATTCATGCATGAAAGGGTCAAAGTGCTGCTCTGCTCCAGAACAACAGTGGATCACCAAGTTCTTTAAATATGTACTGTGTAAGTGTTTATGGACAAAACATACTTTACCTCTGAAGAAAAGTAGTTCTTATGAGTTTACAAACCTGCACTGTTAACATGAAGTGAATTATTACTGACTCTTAACTATGTGTCTTCTTTTTATTATTATTGATTAACACATTATTGATCAGTGGAAGAAAATGTCACACAACAGCCTGTAAATATTATCTGACAGAATCAATCATGTGTTGCATGATTACATTATGAGCAGACGCTGGAAAACAAAGGCACTGAACCGCACAGTGTCTACACCAGGGCTGGCAAACATAGGGCCCCTGGGCCAAAACCGGGCCCCCAAAGGTTCCTATCCAGCCCAGGGGATGTAGTAGTAGTAGTAGTAGTAGTAGTAGTAGTAGTAGTAGTAGTAGTAGTAGTAGAACATCTATCTGTCACTACCAAATCTACCTTTATCTCTATCTTGGATTACTGCTTATATTTTTACTATTCCTGCCATTACCTCCCTGTATGAATATGTTTTTGGTTATTGATTATATTTCTTTATATACAGAGAAGTTATGTACATGATGTAAAGTGCTGGTGAGGTAATGCTGACTGAAAAAAAACAAAACAAAACAAAAAAACACACGTATCCTTTACCATAAAATGTCAATAACCTGAACAAAAATAAGTCACCTGAAAAGTCTTAATAATACAAAACATGTGTAATTTTACCAATATTCTGCCTGTTACTAAATCTTTTGTGTATTTGTAGATCCACTGTGATGTGTAAGCTGTCATGTACGCGTGTAAACAATAAACGGAGACATAATATTGTTGAAATTGCAGTTATTTTTCTTCAGGTTGTTCATCTTATTCCCATTTTCATCATGTCATTTTAATTTCAAACTAAAACAAAGTGAAGAAAATTGTATAAAGTTAATATTTATTCTTTTCTTTATTATGTTATTGTTTTACTGGCTCAGTTATATGTGGCCCCTGATCTAAAACGAATTTGACTATTTAAACCAGGGGTGTCAAACATGTGGCCCGGGGGCCAAAAACAGCCCACTGAAGGGTCTAATGTGGCCCATGGGATGAATGTGTGAATGAACTCATGTGCGTTCAGGAGTCCCATACACACCACTGTGATCTGAAGTAAAATAATAATCTATAAATGATGACTAATACAAATGTTCTTTTTGGTCTAATGTGAAAAAAATAACATTGCACTATGAAAATATATACATTTAAAACCATCCTTGAACAATAACATGTGAATAAACGGAAATGTCTCAAGAAAATGACTGTTTTTAATACTTTTCTGCCTGTTCCTGTTGTAGATCCACTGTGATCTGTGAGTTCTGTTCATAATAAACTGAGATGTACTTATTACTGTAAAAGTTACTCAATTTTAACGATATTCTGCCTGTTACCGAAATGGTTGAGTAACATTGTGGGAAACGCGCACGTATAAATAAGCTGAAGCATCATTTTGTTCAAATTGCACTTGTTTTTCTTACAAAATGTAAGGTTTTTTCAGGTTACTCACATATTTTTGTGAGAAAAGATCGTTTGTAATGGTTAATATATATTTATTGATTGATTGATTGCACTAAAAGAAAGAAAAGTTTTCATTTACAAGGTATTATGTTGCTATTTTTCTGACCCACTTGACATCAAATTGGTCTGAATGTGGCCCCTGAACTAAAATGAGTTTGACAGCCCTGGTTTAACCCACATCTTAAAGTGGTAATCAGGAAACAATGCTCCTGTGGAAGAAACAAGAACAACTATAGCATGAGTTCATAAAAATGGGACTCGCATTTATTTTTTATTTGTCTGCATTTATTCTCATAGTTTCACACCACAAACAGGGTGTCAACTTTTTCTGAGACTGATGCATATTTTCTTCTTCTTTTATTCAAGGGACTTGCATTTGTACGAAATCTAATAATATTTGTCTTGTGTTTTTTCTGAACAGCCGGGGTACGTGAAGCTGTCCAAACCCGTAGCCCTGTGGACTCAACAGGATGTGTGCAAATGGCTGAAGAAACACTGTCCTAATCAACACCAGATCTACAGCGACTCCTTCAAACAGCATGACATCACAGGTACTGTTGGTTCCTGCGCTGGCGTGTAATGCAAAACCCCTCCCATTATTCACCGGATAATAAAAGCACCGGATCCACCAGGCACACAGGCACACACACACACACACGCTGCCATCTTTTATACTCCCCTGGTTAAATTGCTCAGTCTGAGGGTAACCGTCACACTTTCTGTCAGGTGCGATTTGTATTAGGAGTTTTCACAGTTAACTTTTTGCAACAACATTGTCAACATAGCAACAAATTTGAGGCTGGCAAATTGACAGCAGAGCATCATGTACGGTGCAAAAATAGTTCAGTGCTTCTTCAGACAGAACAGTGGGCATGTTTTCCTGAGCAGGGTGTGAACTGTACACAGTGGATACGGACAACTTGGAACAACACACCTCATTTTTTTGAAACTCCACTGCATTTGTCATTCCTCATCGTGATGAAGTCACATCTCATTTATAACATCCCAGGTGCACTGTGCACCCACTGTCTACCACCTGCAGCCTTGCCACCCGGCCCACCAGTCTGTCCACTCGTCCCCTTCCCACTGTCGGCGTTACCACTGACAACAGTTGCCACGTCAATCACTTCCCTAATGAGGCTGCTCAAGGTCACCCCCGTGCTAACGACACTCTGGTCCGCATAGCAACAGACAACCGTTAATTGCCATGCACTCTGCCTCTCAGAGCACGTCTGATCATATTAATATGTTTATTTATTGCTGTCGAGGACCTCCTCGACTCAGTGACTGGCTGGCAGAATAAATCGCTTGGCGGTAATGATGAGTGGCATAATGACTCACGGTCCCGTTTCAGCCTTTGATATATTTTGACTGTTATGTGTCTGTAAGGAATGCTTCAGATTTGGCATCCTCTGTTAAATGATTGGAAAATATGAATCTTCCTACGTTGCACTTGAGGCTACACATTCTGTACAGCTCATGAGCAGCACCGTGGTCGAAGGCATAACCCACAGTTCACTGCACGTTTGCTGAATCACTGCAGCATCTTCATCAGCATTTTGGGAAATTCATTTAGCATTTTGTAATGACTGTACAATCCTTTTAGTCATCACTTGTCCATATGATTTTTTTAAAATTAGCTTTTATCTCTAGACATAGTAACCTTATTATATTTTTGCAGCATTCATTTAAATTAAATCAGTCAGAATACTTTATTAATCCCAGGGGGAAATTTTTTGTTTGTAACAGTTGCTCCATTCAAGCGTCATAAAAAGTAGCAGAAACGAAATGATCAATACAACAAAAAGGAGAGAGAAAAAAGCCAGAACACAAATGAAAACACTGTTAAACACAATTAGAAGAGCAATTTGTACAATATGTAAGAGACGATATATAATCAATATGATGATTATAGAAATATGCATAAATAAGTGGCCAAAACAAAAAGAAAAGAAACTTTATTCAACATTTGCACATTTTCTTATTTAAAGTGTGTGTTATGTTGAGAGCCGTAGCTTCTTAACATTAGCGATCTATTTCTTAAAGTGAACTCACTTTATTATGCCCACAGGGAAACTGGGCCTCTGCATTTTACCATCCTAATATACACAGCACTTAGAAATAGCATTAGCACTTAGCATGAGCACTTGGCACATTAAGAACAGTGAGCTGCCAGTGAAGGCACTCAGGGACCAACTCCAGATGTCCATCAGCAGAAGGGTACAGACCGGAGAATTAACCTGTGGGCACCTGTTTTTAATGGCGGGGCAAACTGGAGCGCCCAAATTCAACACAGAAAAGAAACATGGGTGCTAATATACAGTAGTAGTAACCGGTGTTGGACACTGTTGATGCTGTAGAGGAGCATAAATGTCATGACTTTAGGTAACTAGAAAAGACAGGCTAAAGACGCTAATTTTGTTTTTCTGTTACTGTCTTTATATTTAGCTTTAGACAAGGTATAGTTTTTGGATGTTTCCTGCTTGACAGTTTCGACTGTAACTCCAGTCTTCCTCACAAGGGTCATCCGACGTGCTGTTGACATGTCATTTATCAGCTGGTTGCCTCGACGGACCAATCAGAGCCTGCTGAGCTGACCGTTCCTCCCCTGCCTTGGGTGGTCTCTGGAGGGGGGAATCCCAGGTGTGCGACAGGGTTCACGCCCCCTGTTGCAATTTATGTGTTTAAATGAGGTTCTGCATGTAGCACCAGTGGACACGAAGCGTTACACACAAAACCTGGAATGAGACTGCTGATTCATGAAAAAGCTGCATGTCTGTATTAGAAAAACCACTAGGATCATCAAATTTAACAGTGTTTTTATTTATAGTGGTTTATAAGACCATTTACAGCCATGTTTTTCAGATCTAATACACTGACACATAGGGAGGTTTTTATGTCCCAATTTTGGTCCCAATATTTTATTAAAAATTCATTAATTTTGGGATGGCTCAGAGCAAAAGTATAATTTTTTTGCATTTATCTGAGGTCATCATTCGGTACATCCTGGGAGAAAATACTAGGCTTTACACCGATCATATCGGATCGACCGATATTTGGCATTTTTTGAAATGTTCGTGATCGGCCATCATGCCATAAATCTCCGATCAATGACGTCATGGTCGTGTTGAAACTTTTTAAATCTGTCTTATTTACTCCAAAGTAGTTTCACAGCATCGACATGTTTATTTGTTTGTATCCGAGAGCTAATGATTCATGATTCAAAA
>JAQQZY010000003.1:29761485-29772647 GCA_030068375.1 Ostorhinchus rueppellii
TAGCCGATTAACCTATCAGTGCATGTCTTTGGATTGTGGGAGGAAACTGGAGTACCCGGAAAAAACCCACGCAGACAGGGGGAGAACATGCAAACTCCACACAGAAAGGTTCCAATCCGGGAATTGAACAGGGGACCTTCTTGCTGTGAGGCACGAGTGCTAACCACTGCACCATAAAAAAAACTATGTTTAAAAAATAATAATATAATATAAACATGTCTAACAAATTGGTAATTCCTTTTCATAACTGACAAAGTTCTTCCTCCTTCCTCATTAATAACTGTCTTGTGGCATCACTGGAAAGGCCTCTGGTGAATGAATTCCTCCCCCTTGGTGTATTGCATGTATCTAATTATATACATCAGGTTTTTCAAGAACAAAAATATCACACTGATTATGTAGAGGGCTTCAAAACTCATGTAGTAAATATGATATGTTTGACATTATAGCATTAATGCTACAGCTGAGGATGTGGAATAGTGGAATTATTAGCATTCATCTCTGAAAACCATAATAGCTCATACTCATTTACATTTTCAAAGGGAACAAATTAAACTAGATCATTTAAAAGGTCACAAATCAGAGTCATTTTGTTCTGATAAATGTTGTCCCTGCTGAGTCTGGTTTTGCTCTAGACCCACTGACCCTGAAACTGTCCGGAGAGTCGAGGTGGAGCTTCTTTTTGATATCCTCAGAAGCTCCAGCACACAGTCTGTAGAAGATGTGGTAGTTCCTCTCGTCATTGCTTTGCATGCAGATCCTCGACTTCTCTAACAAGTAATGGGAGACGAATCCACCCACGACTGCATTCTGCCAATAAAAGACAAAAAAAGAACAGATCAAACTTAGTCAACACAGTTACAGTTCTATGACCTATAATGACCTTCCATTACCTTGTCATTGAAGTGGATCTCCACAAACTTCCCAAAACGACTGCTGTTGTTGTTGCGCACGGTCTTTGCATTTCCAAAGGCCTCAAGAAGAGGGTTTGCTGAGATTGGAGGGACGGAAAGAAAGAGGTTGAAAAAACACACAAAAACAAAATTAAAACGACTATTGTAAAAAATAAAAAATAAATCACTGATAACAATAACAGTTCTTTACACTTGTTTCTGGCTGTTGTACCTTTGCACCGCTTACTTATTTTTTTTACTCATCATACATTGCATCCATGTCGGTCATGAGCACCTGATTCTTTCTTTATACACATTCACATTTTGGTTTTTAACCCTTTAAGTCCTGAGCCTATTTTAATACTTTTGATTTTGTCTCTATATATCACATAAAAAAATGTTTAACATTAGGCTTTACACCGATCATATCGGCTATATCGGATCGGCCAATGTTTGGCATTTTTTTAAATGTTCGTGATCGCCCGTCATAAATCACCGATCCAATCAATGACATCATGGTCATGTTGAAACTTTTTTAATCTGTCTCATTTACTCCAAAGTAGTTTCACAGCATCTACACGTTTATTTGTTTTTATCCAAGCGCTAATGATTCATGATTCAAAAAACTTCATTTTCGTCTTCGTGCCTCTTCCTGTTTTGAGTACTGTCGCTATGTGACGGACAATAAAGTTTCTTTGAATCTTCACAACAGCAACATCCATGGGCGACACAAACAAACATGTCGGAGGTGTGGAAGTTTTTCAAAGTGAGAGAAACGGACATAGCACAAGCTATCTGCGATATATGTAATGCTACAGTACCTCGTGGGGGAACATCGGCAAAAAATTTCAAAACAACAAATTTAATCAGGCACTTGGAAAAGACACACGGAGGAGCATGTGGAGTTTAAGAAACACAGCACGGAGAAAGAAAAAGAAAAGCAAACTCTGAAACGGATGCTAAAGCACATGAACGAATCCCTCTCACTCTCCAGAATAAACTCACTTTGGACCATGATCTGTGCTATCTCCTCAGGGTTATCGCCATCCAGCACTTTAGACAGTGCTCGTCCGTACAGTCGGACATAAGTATACAAGTACATAAACAAGTCATTTAAATATTGCTCCTCACGTGATCAGATCAGTGATATGTTTATTTAAACTCACTGATCGGTGATCGGCACAAAAATCGGGATCGTGTAAAGCCTAGGAAATATGCCTAAATATATCTTTTCTTATTGGTCTAAAAAGCTGGCTAAGTGCCAGCGACCAAAATGAACCCAGTTTCATAGAAGCACTCGGATACACCTGCTGACAGATCACATCGTAGGGAGACAATCAAAATAACGTCCACTTCACCTGCCAGCGCTCATAATGTTAGGACTGACCAGCGTATGTTGCATCGCGTATCGAGCTTTTAAATACACGACAAACTGTGTTCAGTCACATCCCTTTCTCCTTCTTATACACTGGACCATATTTATTATTCCACTAAAAAAAGAAGGTCAGTGCAGTCATCTAGTCAATCATTTAGTTAACATTCTTCATATGATTCGCTTCTGATGAAAGGAAATTAATCGGACATCGGCCCTGTGACGTTCTTGGTGACCTGTCCTGGATGAACCCCACCTTTGCATAATGCCTGCGCCTCTACAGAGGATGAAGTAGTTATGGGAAATGAAAAGGAATGAATAATGGAACTTCAAGATTAAACACCTCCTGACATTTATAATGCATATAGGTAGAATTTGCAAATAAATGCCATTTTCTCTTATTAGTCTTTCAGTGATTAAAACGTTGGAAGCTACCTGTTTAATGACGTATTAACATAATGACCTGTGTTTGTTATTAAGGCGTAATGATTCGTACGTGTTCGTAGGTGAGAAGAAAGGGTTAAATCAATGTTCCCGCAGTCATGCACATACAGTACACATTCACACACGTGGTTTCCTATTGGCACAATTACAGGATAATTGTATGCACAGAATCTGCATGTAATTCAGTTTGTCTTCACCATCTAGCATTAATTAACAGAGCCCAATTAACACAGGCCAAGCCACACCAATTGGGCTCGCAAGGCAATTTGCATCCCAATCAGTCTTTGAAATATTATGCAGATATTTTTTTTTCTGATCCCACATCCTAATAGAACAAACGAGGGGAAACAAATGATGAATGGAATATTGTTTTGGAAAACAATCATGTGTAGACAAACAAACAGTGAGGATGAATACATTTAGAAGTGCATGCAGGCGTGCATCTGAGAATATCTATTTGCTCAGTGTGCTCGTCAGACACTAGCTGTGACCCTTGAAAATGGGAAGTGTGTGTGTGTGTGTGTGTGTGTGTGTGTGTGTGTGTGTGTGTGTGTGTCTATGCTTGGATAAGCTTCCTCTGTAGTTCAGGCATGATTTTTGGTTTGCAGACCACTGGATCCTCCAGACCATAGTGTTTTCGTTAGTGTATTTTCTGTCCTGTTCATCCATAACTGAATCCTCTACCCTGTTTTCCGCTGCCAGCAGTACTCAATCTCACTTGTCTCGCCGATGTAGTCATCCCCTCCTAAAGTAGCAAATCAATAAACGGTCTCTATTCCAGATCATAATTCAAACAGGCATTTGTCTCCTCCCTCCTTTGACATAAAACAGCAGCGAGGGAAATGCATTTTACTGCGTATCAGGACTGGTGCAACATTTTTACATTGAATGACTTCAGTATGCAGCAGCTGCCTCCCTCTTTGGCTGCTGTAACCTCAGCCAAAGAAATCAATGTTTTCTATCCTCCCTATAGCCCATACTGCCAACAAACCTTTTTCCACCCCCAACGGAGACAGGCGTGAATGTTTTAATGACACCCAGCTGTCATTAAAAATGCATTAAAGCATATTAAGGCATAATTAGATATTAGTCCCTAATCTGGTGTAATTACAAGGACCAAACTCTTTTTGTGAGGGAATAGCTTAGCGCAATAAATGAGTTAAACACACAATTTCCTTGACTCTGGATGTAATTAGCGCTGAAGGTGTGGTCACATAGGTAATCAAAAGCAAGACACTTGGAGAGAAAATGGGGTGAGTCACCATTAAGTTCTAACAAAGTTATTGTTTCTGTCAGAGAAAACTCTTACACCACACAGTGGAAATGTAGAGTCTGTACAAAGGCATACAAAGTGGAGAGAATTACATGCAGCTGTTCAGGCTGTCTGGCTAGGTAACCAGCCGTCCAGCAAGCCAGTTGGCTCATTTGTACATTTGATAAAAACACAGACAGCAGTATGCTGTGTAGTGGGACCTACACATGCACACACAACACCACTATACCTCAATAAGACCGTTTTTTCCTCACAAAGGAGTTCGGTGATAAATGAAACACGGGCCTCATAATATCCACTGATGTATAGCGTCATAACGCCTTAGCTTGAATAATTAATAGCATGTAATATTAGTGGTTTAATGAAGAGTGGGCAGAATCCAGCAGCTCACAGCGCATCACTTCAGTTCTTAAAAGGTCCAAGCTTGACCCCTTTCGTTTGGCGGATCCATCATCTTTTAACACTGAAAATTACAGCAGCCCGTGGAACCGTGGTCATGATGTCCTCGCCCACCGCAAGGTCTCACACTGGCTACGAAATGTATATTTGATGAGCCTCAGAACAGGATAAAAGGTGACAAATGCTATTTAAAACCAGTCGAGGACACCCAGAAACGGGCCTAAACAGCATTTGAGCGATAGAGACAATGAAATCCTGAGGCGCCGCAGACAGCTGTCATAAAAACGTTGCTGTGTAATAGAGGAGCTGGCATATAGTAAACATGTCAAAGGGACGAACATGGCTTCATATCAATTTATAAGCTGCAAAACAGCTCCACCGGTGGCCATTGTTTTGTGTCATTTCCAAGAGGGAAATTTCAACAACTCACTGTTGATGAGCTCTTTGGGGCACAGTTTGATCCACAGACAGAGGGGACTGTGGGTAATGGTGCCACTGGCAAGGTAATTATATAGCAATGTGTAATATAAAATTCACTTCTATTCTGCTTTTAAAGATGCCGTTTCTGCTTTTCCATATGGTGAGTCATGAAATTAATCTTCTGACATTTTGAATGACAAGCAGAAGAAAGACTGCCTTCATAGATTGTACAAAACCATTTTGTGTTTTTATAAGGACAGAAGTCATGTCTAAAGTGGAACTGTTTAAAAAGAGAAGTTATGAAAAGGAAGGAAGGAAGGAATATAATTCTGTGGGGTTTGCAGGCACACAGGGTGCCCCCCCCCAGACAGAAGGGCTCTGTCCATGTGCATATTTAATGTTGAGCATAAATGGGCCTTCTTTGGTCGGGATCTGACTGCAGGTAAGGGTAGGATACTGGGAATTTCTGGGGAGAATCCAATAGATAGATAGATAGATAGATAGAGCCTATTAATAACCATAGTTACTTCAAGGTCACATGATGTTGTACATGAATGCCTCCCACTTGTCCATTATGAGTAGAATTAACAGGCGCTCCAGCTGAAAACCACTAATGCTGCTTCTACATGTGTTCACTTTACTTTTGTCTTTTGTTCTCACAAAATATGGACAAAAGTTCTGGAACATATTGAATCCAGGTCTTTCATTGCTAACAGGCTGAGCTACAAAGTAGTTCTGAAAAGTGTCAGAGTATCATTTCATATTGGCATAAATATCATCACAATCATTTTTTCATTATTATTATTTTAGGGTTAACTTTACTTCCGCTGTCATCTAAAATGCAAAAAAAACAACAACAACAAAAACACAACCTTCAGAGTTTGTTTTTTCATACACAACAATGAACTGTGGTGACCTCCTTTTTTACGAGGCTGGATGCAGAAACATGTTGAAACATAGTTGTTTTTTTAGTCTAACCTGACCATGTGGTGACAATGACAGTACTTTTCTTTCTAAAGGTGAGCGCCTTGGAGTTCTTTGTTGTTTCCTGATTACATTTATGTCCCAATCCAAAGAGCACTTAGAGAAATACACTTTTTTTTAAGTCTAAGAATTGCTCCGTTTTGCAGCTTTTTTTGGTTTTCTGCAACATTGTGTGTGTGGGTGTGTTTTGTTTTATTTTTTAATGAGGAAGAAAAGTCAATTGTTCTTGCTTATCAAATGGATAAATCAATCTGTGTGAGTGAAATCAAAAACACCTTTAGGGAAACGCGGCATGACATGGAAAACTCCAGCATGACGTTTTCTTGACATACATTTTTAGAAGCAGGGTAGATCTAAAGATCCAGATTTCTATCCACTGCAATATTTAATATATTACAGGACAAAAAAAAAAAAAAAAAACATAAAAAAAAAAGACCTATCTAATCTAAGACTGTATTGGCTAATTTTGTCATATGAATCTGTTTTCACACACTGTTGTTTCTCCCTGTTGCTATTCTTTTCTTGGCTTTTACTGAATAATAAAATCCCACCCAAAAATAAGCAGGGATAGTGCAGGACTGGGACAGGCGACTGCTGTCACTGGTGTTGATCATGAGCCCTTTCAGGAAGAAGAACAAAGCTCAGCGTCCATATTGAATCCAGCCTACGGTCTCATCAGCAGCACTGACAATGATGCAACTCCTGAGACAAATGCTCCATCGCCAGGGGGGCACAAGCTGCTCTGCACCACCCCTACATCAACTGCCAGCACTGAAAAGTCTCCCCTGTCCCTCTATTTGCAATGAGTCCCTGAATCATGAGAACTAAAAGTCAGAATAGCTCATAATTACTGATTTGGACCCCCTTCTTTTAATTTGACATTTACCGACAGTGAACTGCTGCCTATTTACTGAACAGTCGTGAACAAAGATGAGTCCAGCCTTAGCACTGGCGAAATGAATGGCTTTCCACTTGGGCAATCCATGAATATAGTTATTGTATGTAACATATTTGCTTAAAGTTGCAATGCCATATGGTTGTAGGCTTTAACTCCTTGACGCTGATTATCGTGAATTCCCACCAAACAGTTTCTGCTCCAAATGCAACCAAAATAGCATCTACTTGAAAGCAAAAACACAAGTGAATTTTTTTTTTCACAATTGGAAATAAATTCAGGCATCAAGGGGTTAAATATTCAACTAATGGAATGGCATGTTTCAGAGACACCACAAACAGAGCTATTGAAAAGTTAGCCTGTCATTACGCAGCCGAGCACTGTTGCCCTTCGTGAAGATGGACAAACGTACAAAAACATCATTGACCCTCAAACTGTACAAATATAACTTGCGCATAAAAATGTACCTGATGGAAAAATTACAATTTCACCAAAGCGCATTTTTGGATTAAAAGTTTTTTGCACTGGTGGTTTTACGAGTGTAGCGCAAATAGATTCAGATTCAGACAACTTTATTTATCCCCGAGGGGCAATTCAGTTTCCAGTTACAACTGACCAAGATGACGTTTAAACAACAGGACACACACTGGGGTACAGATACAGTTGTACTGACGGATCAGTCATGTTCATTCAACCAGCAGCCATTGACGGACATTACAAGAAGTGAAGAAGAAGCGTTTTAAAAGACACATCGTGCGGTATATGAGGACTCACCAGGAAACGGAATTACTTTTTTATTTAGTGCGGGATAGAGGCGTAATATATAATAATAATAATGAATATGTCTGTAAATCAACATATCTATGTTCGTCGCCATGTTTATGGAATGACTTCTCGTATCATCTTGCAATAATAAACAATTGATGTGAAAAACCAACATTACGCACTTATGTTTTTTCGACATTTAGTAAATATTTATAAAGTTCTGTAAAGACATCCAATGGAAGAGCAACTATTGACATTGAAACTATTGAAATCACTCTACTCAGGGTCATACAGAAATTTTCCACGAGTGAATCACAATCGCTCAGAAAGACCAAAGAAAATGACGACATGTACTTTTAGCTCAGTTTTCCAGATGGTTGTTCAGGACAGATGCAGAAGTGCCACTAGTGTCGAGGAGATTTCCACAATATTTGGTCAAACTGTGAGTGCGTAAACCATTCATCACCACTTCGAAAGGTGCTCCCAGCAGTGTCACTTACAGCCCCATGAAACAAAGATCGGTTTGTTGGGATCTAATGGGATACAGTACGTATGGTGACGACCTCAGAGAGCTCAAATTGGATTCCACCATGTACTGTAACAGTTTGAAGATAAAGGTGGAACACTTTTTTCGAATGCGTGACCCTCAACAGAGCTCCAAACAGACCGCTACCCAGGATGTGGCTTTATCTGAACCCAATCCAACACTCGGGAGGCATCTGTTGGCATCCTCAGGCAGCTTAGAGAGGTCGTCACAGAAGAGTGGAAGAACATCCCAGCAAAGACCAGAACAACCCTTGTGAACTCGGTGTCCAATAACGCCAAGGCACTTGTAGAAACAAATGGTTCTCATAGTGTGGTTTGTTAGAAGAACTCTACTATACTAAAAACACACAGGTCAGAATAAGATGTATATTTGGAGATGCACTACCTTTGGAGTCACACATGCAATCTTCTCCTGCACCACCTTAGGTTTGGATTCCAGGAGACGTTCACTGGATTTAACTCAGTAAATAGTTCCGATCCTTCCATGGGTAAATACTGCAGTGGTTACTCATGTTTGAGCTGGAACAGGTTATTGAACTCTAACTGCAGTGAGTGTCCTCTCATGTCTAATGTCAAACACACTGGACAATGCCAGGACTGATCAGGATCATCAGGTATGTGACAGGATGGTTCAGGGACAATGAGATGGATTAGCCAACAGAAAGTCTCTAATTCAGGATGTGATGAAGACTTGATGCAGCGGTCTGATTCTACATCATCAATAATCAGAAATTAATGCAACTATGGATGAAAAAATATGATGAACCTTATTGTGACTCTACATAAGCATTATGAGGTAAAAAAGTTGTGACAGTGAAAGTCTCCTGTAATCCAAACCAAAGGTGGTGCAGTCAAATAGTGCATGTGCGACTGCCGTGTATTATAAATGAACTGGTTTGGGGTTACCTTCATATTAACGAAGGAAGCTTTGGTCATTAGAGCATGAATTTTGGACAAATTCCAATCAATTGAACCCGTTTATTCAGTCACTACATCCAGGTACTCAGAAATTGAAAGTGTCATCATTCAGTATCGGGTGTGGCTTCCAAACACACGGTGCAAGGATGACGCATGGAACTGACAAGTGTCATCATCCTGTCCTGAGGGATCCGATCCGATCTGATCTGGCACTCAGACTGATTGTACTGTGATGACAGCGCAGACGACAAGTGACTCCACCACTGCTCAGACCTGCTCATAACATACAAATGGAATGTTTTCTCTGTTGTATTATAAGTCGTGGCGTTTTCTTTGCTGCCTTTGTATTGACTATTGACCACCTAAAGTTTCCAGGGAAGTGTGATAAGTGTACAAGAGAGTCAATGTCCTATATTAACCCTTTCATGCGCAGACGTCGCTCCAGAGCTTCACAGCCGTATATGGGTGCTGGATTGTAGGTTTCCCATCCACAAAGTGAAACGAACAGACATACGGTTTTTTTGGTGTTTTTTTTTTTTTTTTTTTAAAGATAAGCTCCCTCAGCCAATGCCGGTCTTCTTCACCATGAGGAGGCGGATACAGATTAAAGGCCGCCCCACAACATTCACCCCTTCACTTCCCGTGAGTAAAACACTCTTGTTGAAGAGACAAACATTTCTTCTTCCAATTATTGTGGCAACCATGGACTGCACTAATAACACTGGTCATGTGACCTCACTTCTTTTGACCCTTCATATATATGCTCCGATGACTCTGCTGCACCACGGAAAGTTCTAGCACAAAATAAACAAGATGGCGCCGGCCCAGTAACCACAGAGAATAGGGTGAATGTGAATATGAAAGATCAACCACATCTGAGCTGCAACTACACCCTGGAAATGCAAGTTTTATAAAGATGCAACTGTTTTTTATGCAGTGTTTCCATTTGTAAGTTTGTTATTTTGATTCCACTATGTGCTTCCTCACGTGCACATGTTCAACTAAAATAATTTCTCTCCTGATTTTATTGTGGAAATCTTATGTTGCAGCTTCCTGTGTTCAGGGATACCCAAGAATTAGACAAACAACCCAGATGTTTTTATTTATTTATTTATTTATTTATTTTTACCTCTGTAAATTCATACTGAAGGATACCAGACATATCCACAGCACTGGCTACAGATGTATGCAGATATCTGCACCAATATTAATATTTTGTATGTGAGAACCGTCATCTCGCATAACCAGGCCTTAGTAACCAGATTATTTTTATTTTGTTTTGTGGAATAGCGGCTTGGTTTGTGCGAATAAATCCCAGAATGTGTACTCTTTGATGAACTTCATAACAGTGCCTGTAATGCAGCTGCTTGGAAAGTTGCAGTGAAATCATTTCACAAGTGCAAAAGGTGTTCCCATGTTTCTGAGCAACTTAAAGAACATGGTGAATACATGCTAATATTTTATGTACGATAACCTAGAGTAATGTTCACCAGCGTAAATAGAACATCAATTGGCCGTGAGTTTCTGTGATGAAGTATGATGTATAAATGCATAATTAAGTTTGTGTGCCAGGGTCATTGCCTGTTGTCCCCATTATGCCGGTATAAATCATCTGAAATCACAGCTGCACGCTCTTTAATAATGAACATGAAAGTCCCAGCATGAGTTACACAATACCCAATAAATATTTTGTACGTCAAAATCTATCTAAATTATCCATATGTAGTTAGATTTAATGCAGACACAGTGGGCTATCTACAGGTTATTTGGAGCTAACCATCAGCAGCGTGTTCTAATCATCAGCATTCCAATAGCAGAGGCATCACAATCTGGACCTGATATTAGCTTTCCTTTCTCATTTTCTTGCTAGCAGGACTACCTTCCTTACTTAACTCTTTTATGCATGAACTATGAGAACCTTAGTTGAGATTTTTTTTTTTTTATTGGAGTGCTTTTATTCCTCTTTAGGCATGAAAAAACAATGAAATTGATTTTTTTTCAAGAACCTTCTGTATTTTTCCTGGAATTACACAAGTGTCCACTCATCTGGATACCATGTGTTTAATTTTTGGAGCAAAAAAAATCCAAAACGTAACTATAAAAGCATTTGGAGAGCGCAGACCTCCGCCAAGGTAGTATTAGTCCTTTTTTTTTTTTTTTTTTTTTTTTTAAGGTTGTGTTTGTACTTTCCTCCACTAGATGGCACTGAATGACCTCATATGCAACTCTGTGCCACCATGCCCTATCTCGCAA
>JAQQZY010000003.1:29919135-29936364 GCA_030068375.1 Ostorhinchus rueppellii
CCAGGATTACAAATGCCTCAAGGAGTGTGTGTGTGTGTGTGTGTGTGTGTGTGTGTGTGTGTGTGTGTGTGTGTGTGAAGGTAGGGGTTTGCTCCAATGCTGACAGTCACATAGGAATGGAGTTGTTCGGGCTAAAACACAAGTGGCTATTTCACGCTTGGGTGGAGATGCCGTGTCCATGTCTGTCAAGGCCACACAGAGAAAAGGGAGGGCTGAAGCTTCTGTTGAGTTCCCATTTATTCTCTATTCCTTGATTTTCGACTGGAAGCTGTCAATATGAAGAAACATCCTGTCACAGCCACAGTGAGATTTGGTTAAATAATGGAAATAATGCTCATCGGTTTCCTAATCTAATGCGTGTTGCTTGGATAGCCCGCCCACAGAGAGGGTTAGTGCTGCTTATGAAGTTTATTAGTTTATATTCAACAGTTCAGCTGTTTGACTTTAGATGAACCATCATCTGTTGAAACTCTTTGGCTTTTTCACACTTTTTTGAATGAATTTTGGTCAAATTGACCATATTCTACCGCTTTTTTTTTTTTAATTTTTGTATTGTTCCATTTTCTAAAATTACATATTGACTTTCATATTAACCCTTAAAGACCCAGTGTTACTTTTCTGGCAGATCCCGAATAAATCTTTGTCTCTATTTAACCTCTCTTAACCCTTTCCTGCATGAATTTTGAGAATCTTTGTCTTTTTGAGATTTTTGTCCTAAGTGTTTCTATTCCTCTTTAGGCATGAAGAAAATCAATGCAATTGAAATATTTTTAATGAACCTATTTTTCATGGAGTTACAAAAATGTCCACTCAGCTGCACAAGATATATTGGATTTTTAAAGCAAAGAAATACGTATTTAAAACCATCATCAGTGATTAACTGTATAAAATTATGAAATACAACATTTTAATGCAGATAATTTCATGTTTTGTCACATTTTAACATACTTTAATATTAGTTATTCCTTGCCTCATGGAGATTATATGCAAGAACTTTTTTTTTTTTTGTTTAAGAAAACTGTTGATTACAGTCTTGGAACAATTAGTCATTGATTTACAGTCAGACATGTTAGTGTAGATCAGGTTTATGAAGAACAGCACAGTTAGTGATGGTATGAACTGAAACCCATGAATATACAATAGAACAGCTGTAGAAGTGACCACTACACTCTAAAAACTAAAACATTGAATCAACCTAAAATTGTTTCTTCAATCGGTCACACAAAAAAATTAGTTGAGTGAACCAAATTCAATTACATTCAATATAATTTAATGCACTGTATTTGGTTCACTCAACTAATTTTTTTGTGTGACTGAATGAAGAAAACATTTAAAGTTGATTCAATGTTTACTTTTTACAGCGTATGCATGAAAGGGTGAAGTAGTTTATCAAAATTTATCATAATAATATCTTCTGTATCTTGCATTTTTCACTATAAATCATGTATTTTCCTGTATTTAATTTCTTTAATTATTATAAATATTTTTTATTTTTATTTCATTTTTATATTATAATATTTAATTTAGACGTTTATGAAAATTGACAGCAAATTCAAAACAGAGAAAATTGAAAAAAAAAGTGACTTCTTCAGCAAATCTATCATTAACTGAACATAAACCCAGTGTGTCCGTCCACTGTCATTGATCCAACTCCATGGCTTTTACTGGTGAATCAATGTTGGAGAAGATGACGGTGTTGCCAGGGTAACTACAAAGCCTCTGAACATCCAAATGGGTCATATCTGATGACCATGAAAAGATGAAGAACTGTATTTTACACCAATTATTGACATGGATTAAAAGAATTAGTGGATGAATAATTTAGCTCAGTAGACGCTTTATTTTTGTGCAGCTTGTTTTTTGTACAGTTAATATATTTCACTGTAAAAAGTCACTTTTCCCTCCATTTTCTCAGTTTTTGATAAAATAACATTCAACTTTAATTTTAGTTTATTACGGAAATCAATCACGTGTAAATTAAATCTCAGAAAATACCTCATTTTCACTTAAGAATGCAAAATAGTGAGCATAATATTATAGTAAATGGTGAAAAATAATTTAAGGAAAGTAAAACTAGAGGAAAGTTTATTTGGGAACTGCCACAAAAGTAGCAGTGGGTGTTTATGGGTTAAATATTAAACATAAGCTTTTTGCTCTTTAAACTCTCTGTAGGCAGACTATCCAAACAGTGCGACTGAGACGAGAGAAATCTGCTGAGAGAAAACTTTTATTGGCATTTGATTGAATTTTTAAACCGTATTTTAAATATTTACCAAAGCAAAACCGTAAAGAATGTGACCGACTGCTTCCATAAACATAGAGGGGAAAGAAGTTGAGGCTTGGTAATGAGCTCACGTCATATTTGATGATGATACTGAAAGTCTGTGAAATTATGCACCATGATACGACCTTTGACCAAAAAAAAAAAAATGCTCCTTTAGTTTCAAAATGTCCTTAAATTTGTTTTTATCAGTTCCTCAGAGACAGTGTAAACTGTAGAAAAACCTATCATTTATTTGCCTTTGCATAACAAATGTAGCAGCATGTAGTGATGCACATCCCAGGCTGGTGCACAGTAACAGATGGGTTCTTTACCGTTCCTCTCCAGGGTGTGTGTTCCTGACCTGCACTGGGGAGCTGAATGAGGAGATTTCCTCTAAAGCAGGGGTGTCAAACTCAGCCTCATACAATAGAAGTCAAATCATATTAACCCTTTCACGCATGAATTATGAAAACCTTTGTCAAGATTTTTTTTCCTTTCCATTTTTTCATGTTTTTATTCCTTTTTAGAAATAAAAAAAACAGTGATTGAATTTTTTTTTGTTTTTTTGTGGCGTTCCAAAACTATCCACTCCTTTGGATACTATGCGTTTAATTTTTGAACCAAAAGAAATGCTACATCAGAAAGTGATATACCGTGTGAAAACAATTACATATTTAATGCAGCTTTTAATGCAGCTAATCTAATGTTTGCTCACGTTTGATCATATTTCCAGTTTTTATTAGCAATTAACTTGCACTCAAACATGTTAGTGCAGATCAGCTTTATACAGAACGGCAAATTTACAGTAATGGTATGAACGTCAGTGTATTATGGGATGGTATAAGCGTCCACTGTGTTAGTTGATACGGAACTAAAACGACAAAACCCATGAATATACAAGAGTACAGCAGTAGGATAACTGTCCACTGGAGTGACCAGTATGCATGAAAGGGTTAAAATATTCAGATAAGAACATATAAATGAGGTCAAATCCAAAGTTTTCTCTGTTTTTGAGTGAAAAAAGTAAAATTCTGTAATGAAAATGTTCACCTTTACAAACTGTATTTGAACATAACATGAACAACCTGAAAATTCTTAATAAAAATAAGTGCAGTTTTAATATTACGCTGTAGTTTATCATTTATAGATGTGCATCACAGCCTCCAGATCACAGTGAATCTGCAAATACACAAATATTTAATTGCAGCCACAATATTAGTACAGTTCCACATACTCTTATTAAGACATTTCAGGTTGTGCAGGCGAGTCTACATGTAAACTTTTGTGTCATTTTTCCTTTTTTTACACTAAAACAAAGAACTAGAAAAGTACTCAGAGTGCAGACCTCTGCTGAAGGGGGTGTTTGGACTTTTTTTTCTTTTTTTTTTTTTTTTTACCTCATGCACCCTTATGTTTTTGCCAGGGTTTGTTTGTTTGTTTGTTTGTTTGTTACCAACATAACTCAAAAAGTTATGGATGGATTTTGATGAAATTTTCAGGAAATGTCCGCTCTGGTTTTAACTGGTTTTAAGGTAGTGTTTGTACTTTCCTCCACTAGATGGCACTGACTGACCACATATGCAATTTAGTGCTGCCATGCCCTATCTTGCAATGATAAAGAATCCTTTAAAAAACAATTCCTGGATCCAGACGGTGATCCAAATCGCCTCCAAAATTTAATCATCTCTTCTTTGACCCAGAGCGGACATATCCTGAAAACTTCATCAAAATCCATCCATAACTTTTTGAGTTATGTCGCTAACAAACAAACAAACAAACAAACAAACCCTGGCAAAAACATAAAGGAAGTAAAAATGTGCTTTTTCATTATTTCTAGTTTACTCTGATAGTATTTTCCTGGTCTGATCCACTTTAGATTGAATTGACTTAAAATGATTTAAACATCCTTGATTTTTCATATCTTCAGTGTAATTTTTAAGTTTCACTTATTCCTCCAGGGGCCGAACCAGACCCTTTAGGGGGCCGGCTTTGGACCCACGGGCCACATGTTTGACACCTGTGCTCTAAAGGCAGTAAGACAAACTTTCCACACAGTTTCTGGCGCCGTTATTCAGGTATAACCAGCTCACTATGTGGCAACTGTGCCAAAGTGTCCGAGGACTTGCCCGAACTGGCTCAGCCCATGGTCTCCCAGTACCTGTAAGAGGTTTGGCACGCACTCAGAGAAGCTGATACACCGTGCACTGTTTCTGAAAAGAATGCCAGACTAAACCTCACACACTGTTATTGCACAAGAATCATCACACATAAACTGCACACAAACCAAAATGTTGTGTATAAATATAGCGACACGTACAAGCACACACACACTTACAGACTCGTACACACGTCTCAGAAAATGAGCAGTGAAGTGTCCTAGCTGCAAACACATTTTACATTAACCACGCATTAAGATGTAAAGGTCACACGTAAGCAACCTCCAACACAAGCATTACATAACCAAACCCAGGATCTGTTTTCTAACATGTTGACAGCATGTTTTAGTTCAGTTGTGAGTGTTTTTGTAACCAACAGGCATGCAGACCAAGTCTCAGCTCCCAATTTATCAGTATAAGGTGCCTATGATGGATATAAATTATGATGTTGATATCATCAGTATATATAATAAAGATTAATCTTCATGTACATGTTGTGCTCTGTCTGTTTTCTTAATTGTCATGTCGGTGTGCGATTCATTTATCTACCTGGAATGGCACATGTATGCATGAACGGTATGTTTCCTACACACACACACACACACACACACACATGTTCCAGTGAAGATTACCCGACAGATGTGGCAGATGTTGTGTCTGGAGTAATGCGACGTTGCAGGTCAGGAAGGTTGCTCTGGTTCCACGGCAGTCTACACAAACGACTGTACGTCCCAAATGAACATGTCAGCACGGACATGTTTTATGGTTTGTCATTGTTTTACTTGATTTCCTGATGTGTCTACACTTTGCTTATTACTATGTGTGTTTTTACAGGTATCCATTTAATTCTATTCTGATCCATTTGGTAAATGTATGAGTGTCATTAAATAATCCATTATGCAAGTGATAATATAATAAGAGAATATGAACCCATAAAGACCCAGTGCTACATTTGTGGCAGTTTCTGTCCATTTAACCCTTCTTGAGAGGTTTATTAACATTAATTAAAATATTAGACTCTGTATTTAGCATTTTTTTCCAGTAAAAATCTGATATTTTTCTATATTCAATTCACTGATCATGTAGATGTTTGTAAAAGTTGAGGGTTATTATATCAATAACAGAAAAAAACTGCACAAAAACGGACTTTTTCAGTATAATCTATAAACCCAGTGTGTCCATCCACTGTCCCTGATCCAGCTCCATGGCTTTTACTGGTGAATTAATGTTGTAGAAGATGATGGTGTTTCTACAGAGCCTCTGAACGTCCAAATGGATCATATCTGATGGCCATGAAAAGATGAAGAACTGTATTTTACACCAATTCTTTACGTGTATTGATAGGATTAGTGCAGTGGTCTCCAATCCTGGTCCATGAGGGCTGATATCTTGCATGTTTTAGATGTTTCCCTCTTCCAGCACACCTGACAGTCATTATCAGGTTTCTGCAGAGCTTCATGATAGGCTTATTATTTTAATCAGGCGTGGGATGCATCTAAAACATGCAGGATACCGGCCCACAAGGACCAGGATTGGTGATCCCTGGATTAGTGGATCAGCAGGTGGTTTTGGTCGCTGATGGATGTTTGGGTCTTTATGGGTTCATTTTATCATCAAACAGGTGAGGAACTCCACCAGCACTTGGTGAATAGAACAAGTTGGTGTGTAGATAGATAGATAAATAAATAAATAAAAATAAAATAAATCTAAAGTAACAAAGTTGTTCTGTATGTCAAATGCTGTTGTCATTCTTGACATGTTGCTAGTTTTTCCTCTTTCTCTATCCATGCACCTTGGAGGTTGGTGAAAATACTTCAAAAACTTTATCAAAGGAATTCAACTTCATACCCAGGATTACTTTTTCACTGTTTATTTGCCGAAACGCTTGAATATTACAAATGCAGAAAAAATTATCAGACCACTTTTTGTTTTCTTCAGTTTCTTGAAGTTGGATCGCTGACGGTGGAAGGAAGCTCTTGATTTATGTTAAGTTAATGATATATTTTTGCCAAAAACGTCACTTTTTTTGTCGGTTTTCTGTGTTTCAAGCATAAGAACTCTCAACTTTAATCTGACCTTTTATGAACATGAAAAAAATATTAGACCACCCTTGTTTTCTTCAGTTTCTTGTTCATTTTAATGCCTGGTCCAACTAAAGGTACATTTCTTTGGACAAATATAACAATGACAAAAATCGCTCATAATAGTTTAATTTCAGAGCCGATATCTATCCATTTTCCATGTTTTCTTGACAAAAACCAAAATCTCTTCAGTTCTTAAATCAATATCTATGGCATTGTACTGACAAAAATGGTGCTTTTAGACATTCCATGTTTTCTTTTCTGTCTGTTTTAGTCACATGATACACACAGGAGTTAGGACCGGATTATATAACCATTGTTTTCGATGATGGTCTTATTTTTTTCCACGACTATATATAGTATTCTACACACAGGGTTCTTACGAAAAAGGCTATATAAAATAAAAATGACTAACTTTTTTAATGAACTGTAATTGAGTTATTGATTTCATGAAACTAGCTACTCAACAAAAACTTAACAGAGAAGACAGCATCCACATAATGACTACCTCATGATTTATTAACCCTTAGTCATTTCATGGGAGAATATTAAAAAAGTGGCTGAAAAATGTTCCTTCAACAAAACAGAAGCCTGAGACTTCAGAGTTTGCAGATAAAGGAGGGACAATTTGATTTTAGTGTCATTATTTATCCTGTGAAGTGTCACGATGCAACATGATAAAATAGCTCTTTGAGGAATTGAGACTGTTGCTGCTAATTCTATACCAGACAGATATATAGATACTTTATTAATACAAGGAACTTCAAGTTTTCAACCTTTTGTAAGTGATTTACCGCCATATATCATTATATTATCATTATATTATCCTCTGTATTTAGCAGTTTTTCAGGTAAAATCAGGTATTTTCCTCTATTTAATTTACTGGTCATGTACTTTAAAGGAATACTGCACCCCAAAATGAAATTCAGTCAGTCACAGCCGCTCCCAGAGTTAGAACAGTGTGGAAAAAACTGTTAAAATTCGTTCAGTAATTTTCCTGTTTTTTCCTGTTTTAGGAGCAGCACTTTTAGCTTTAGCTTAGCGCAGTTGCTGTAAACCTGCGGTGTCGGTTAGCATGTCCTCCAAAAAGAGGGACCAAGACATCTATTTTTTGTTTTTTTCTAAATATATCTTTGGAGCCGAGTGTTCAGAACGACTCCAAATCACAACGCAAAATCGAACGAGGCTATTACCTGGACAGATAATTACTTGGAACTATACTCGGCCTCATCACAGACAAAGCACCGCGAGATAGACCCAAAGCTCTCACTCAGCACTTAAAAACCCCAACTTCCGTAAACACACCTTACCTCATGCTGGACGAAGATGATGATTTCTTGTTTGATCCAAATCCAAGACCATGTCTGTTTGAGGCAGAATATTCGGAAGAGGAGCTACGCACAATGGAGGAGCAAGAGCAGGCTGTGACCTGTCAAGATGCAGACGTGAGGGAGAGGGTCCACGTGAACCGGTGGTGTGAGTGTGGAGTTTACAATGCCCACCGAACCAGAGTCTGTGTGTTTGGAGTGGGGAGAAGTATTGCCATCAATGACGAGGCCCAATGTTTCGGAGTCGGATGAAGAGGAGCCTGCCCCAAGATGCGTTACAGCCACCGAGGCTGTCTCCGTTAGGATTCACCTGGTGTGATGAGGTGAAGTGGAAGAAAAGACTCTACGCCGGATGGACCAAATGGACAGATTAAGTTATATGATGCCTGATTATTTCATGATTTAGTTTGGCACATGTATGCACATCAGGCTGGGACTCATTCAGTTTTTATTCTGGTGCTGTGTGAGAACTTTACTCTTATCTAGCGGTGCTTTGCCTGTGATGAGGCTGAATATACTCGTACTCATACTCACCGTCTTCCGCTTATCTGCGACCCGGCCCCGGAGGGTGAATATAGTTCCAAGTAAATATGTGCCCAGGTAAAATCTGTTAAATCTATAAACTAAGTGTCTCCATCCACTGCCAGTGTTGTAGAAGATGACAGTGTTTCCATGGTAACTATGGAGCCTCTGAACACCCAAATGGATCATATCTGGTGAGCATGAAAAGACGACAAACTGTATTTTACATCGATTCTCTCAAATATAGACAGGATGAGTGGATGTAGAGCTGTTAAACATGTTCCGTCAGTAGCTGCTTTTGGTCACCGGTGCATGTTTGGGTTTGTATGGGTTAAGCGAGAGCAGTGGAGCGGACCAGGAGGAGGAGGATAACAGGCGTGAGGGATGAAGAGAGGGAGACATATGACAGAAAATCGCTCGCTCCGGGTCCCCTGCCTACCTCTCCTGAGACCTGCAACACACACCCTCAGCACTCTGGGCTCGGATGAGATCGCCACAGTTTGTTTTATTTTCTTGGAATTTGTGTGTGTGTCTGCAAAATGTCCCTTCTGTTTTCTCACTTCACCATATCCCTCTTTCAGTTTTGCTGCTCTAATTCTATCCATCACTCATTCTGTGTGTGCCAGCATCTGAGAATCTGCCTCAAACATGTGCTCTCATCTAATGACCCCCCCCCCCCTCTCTCTGTGGTATCACTTTATGGCCTCGGAGTTCTCTTCGACATCTATTTCTATATCTTTGTTTTCTTAGTTGCGGATAGTCCCACATTACACTTTCTCTTTCTACCCCCTTTTCTTTTTCCTTCTGGCTTTCTCGGTCTTTTGTCTCTATTTACGTAGCCTCCCTTTCTTTCGTCTCTATATCGGTTGTTGTGCATAACGCTTCTCTTTCCGCCGTCACACATTCATGTAGAGCACAAGCAGGCAGCTGGATGAATTAAACATCTTAGACAGTGCACATGCTGAGCCCCTTTGGAGTGTCAGGATGAGCACTGGTACTCAGATAGGAGGCTCTGGCCACACATTGTGAGTGTTTGTCAGTGTGTGTGTGTGTGTGCGCGCGCATGTCTGCAAGTGTTACTCTGTACTTGACACGGTATCACAGCGAGCAGCGAGGGTTATCACATCTGCTTTCCTTCATGTTTTATAGTCAAAGGAGCAAGGGAGCAAGAGGCCCTCTTTAGTTGTAAAGCTTTACCGTATCGACAAAGAAAAGTTTCTTTTTGTCTCCTTTTTCCTCACGCTCCTTTGTATGCTCCCCCCTGTTTCTCTCTCTCTCTCTGTGTGTGTCTTATCTTTCCTCTTCTCTTATCTTGTTTGATTTCTGAGTACGTGTTGTTGTCAACAAGTGTGTTTTGTCAGAATTGTTTTTTTTTTCTCTCCACTCTCACTTGCATTTTAACTTTTATTCAACTCCGATCCTCCTTTTGTTGTTTTCTGTCCGTCTGTTGTCTTTCATCTGCAAATATCCCACCTTCTCCTCTCTCTTTTTCCCTGCCGCTCTGTCTTTTCATCCTCCTCTCACTGATCCTGTCAATAAAACTCCTATGACAGCCTTTCAAAGTGGATGGTGCTGCTTACTTCGCTGATGTTCGGCCTGTTTGCATCATTAGCCAACACATGTCAATCTCTCCAACTTAAAACACAAATATGTCTGGGCGCGTCTTTATATAGTACAGACCGGGCATGTATTTTAACCCTTTATAGGCCTGGAGCACTGCATTATGTAATAACAATGCAATATGTAATATTCATTAATTTTCTGAACTCGCTTTAGACTACAGGGATGATGAAGATCTGGAGTTGGTCCCTGAGCGCCTTCCATGACTGTTGTAATTATCCAAATTATGTCCAAAAATTAATGAAGACAGACTCTGGGTTGGGCTGCTCGATTATGGAAAAAAATCAATATCATGATTATTTTGGTCAATATTGAAATCATGATTAATTTTGAGCTTCACAATGCATTTATTCAGCATTTCTCTCTCTCTCTCTAAAAAAAACCCTTTGTTATTGATTCTTTATGCAAAACATTCAAATTGAAAATACATTTTGGCTACATATATGTACTTTACAGCTGTTTTGCAATGGAATGGAATGTATTGCGCATGCACAACTCAGAAATTGTGAAAAGAAAAACGTAAAATAAATTGTTTCAACTCAATTATATGAGTTTTGAGATCGTTTGACAACAAAATCTAAATCGTGATCAAAATTCGATTAATTGCACAGCCCTAAATCTGGGTTTAAAAAAAGCGCATTCTTAAAAAAACAAGCATACAACTTTTACAATTTGTGGCATGTAACAACTTACTTCCGAGAAAACTGCTAAGCCTTTTGGGTGATTCTAAGGCTCATGAGAAATGCAGTTATCTCAATACATACAATTCTAGCATTCACCATCGCTTATTTCAAATCATTTAACAGAAAGCACAAATGAAATGCATCTTTTACTGAGAAATAATGAACTGTAACTACACATGCATTATGAAATGACAATAAATACAAATACAAATTAGTTATACTTTATCTTCCCAAATAAAGTCACAACAATGACAGCTCACAGCTCCTAATTTGTGCGATGTGTTAATGCTAATTGTTAATGCTAGGTGCTATTTGTATTAGCACGGTTAAAACGCAGAGACTTCCTTTCCCTACAGGGATAACAAGGAAGTTAACCATTAACCTTTAAGACTAGAGCTTAAATAAAACAAAACTGTACAGCCTTTAAAATACATACACACACTCACACACACACACACACATATATATATATATATATATATATATATATATATATATATATATATATATCTCAGTGGTTGTTTATCGCGGGGGTTACGGTCTAAAAATAACCCGCTATAGGCGAAATCTGTAAAGTAGTCAGCTTTATTTTTTACAATTATTATATATATTTTAAAGGCTGTAAAAGCCCTCACCACACACTTTATAGACTTTTCTTAGACAGGCGTTCACATTTTCCTTGATTTCTCTCTTGTTTAAACACTCTCATACAGCACTTCAGAGTCACACTGCTAGAAATAGAACATTTAAGTAAATTTGGCAAGAACACATTCTGAACTGTACAGGAGACACAGCACGGAGTCGATCATTCTGTGGTTGACGTTCTGAGATGCCGCATTCTCATTGGCTGTTGTTCTGTGACACAGCACTGTCATTTGGTTGATGATCTGGGATCCTGCGCTGTGATTGGCTAACGTTCTGTAACAGCATCCTCATCGGTTGGCGTTCTGTGGCGCTGCGCTCTCATTGGCTGTCATTCTGTGATGCTGCACTGTTATTGGTTGATGTTCTGTGACACTGCGCTCTAATTGGTTGTTGTTCTGTGATGCTTCGCTCTCATTGGTGGACATTTTGTGACGCTTCACTGTCATTCCATTACTTCCTGGTACCTAACAAAGCAGGTCCACTCACTGTTCATGCACAGGTGGACGTTACAGACCCTGGAGACCACATTGGACCTGAGATTGTTGACTCACTGTCCTCACTGGAACTGTTGCTTTTAATGTCTTGTATGCAGAAATTACCAAAACTAGTCACTTGCCCAATAAAGGGTTGACCCAGCGTTGCACACACATCAGTCGGCCTCTGCTTCCATGTCATTCTCTTATCCAAAAGCAGCCCCTTTATCACGGCTCACAGTGTTAATTCAGCGTAGATCAAGCTGACATCCATGCGGTCATGAACTCCCTGTTCAGACTCTGTTCTTGGCATTGCTCTCATCCCCACCACTGACATTTAATGTGGTTTTATCTTGCCAGCTAAGCTACGACCAGTGTCAGTGGTGCAGAGGGTAATGCTTCTACACTTGTGTTACATTAATTTACAGTGGCAACTTCTCACATCATGAGGGGTCAGCTTTAGGTCAGGCAAGTATATTGTAAAACATATTCATCAAACTAGAATATGCAGAGAAAACATAACGGGTAGACCGAGTGATGAAATAGTAACATAGATTATATCCAGCTCAGTCACCACAATAATATGGTACCACTTTAGGTTTCTTTAACCAATAATATCTGTCATTTGAAAAACATCCAGAACAACAGGAGAATCGAGGACTTTGTCACAAGATACCAGATGTTGCATCATGACTCCTGATAAGTTTGTAGATTTAAGGGCTTTGCTTAGGGTTAGGGAAATATTGAATCTTGACTAAATCAAATAACATTTTTTTTCTCATGTTTGTCTTAACTTTTCCTGCATTCACACAAAAATGCCAGAGTCCTGTAACTAAAACTGCCACAACTGTTTATTTTGAATACAACTTTGCATGCACAATAATATACAATAATCTATTATTAGTCCTAGAACTGGAAATCTACATTTGTATTAGTGCGGTCAAATGATTAAATGTTTATTCAGATAAATCACCAGGTTTCTGTGGATTAGTTTCCATTAATCATGATTAAGTATAATTTATTTTTAATATTAGTTGTGTTTCATTTTGCATCAGCAAACAGACTCAAGAAAGAAGGTAGTATGTATACACTTAATGTTTATTAAACACCTTCAACAGTTTCAATAAAACTACTGTAAACAGCTGTTCCGTCTTGCTTTGTTTGTCCTCATATTTCCATCCAGAGGGCCGACGTACTGCTAAGTGTCTTCCATCTCAGTTGGTTCTGTTTCCTGTCACTACTGGACCAACTGCCCATTTGTTCATGTTTGACACTAACTCTACTTGGACAAACTGCCCCACATGTGATGCCAGAGTCATTTACAGTCATTTCACACTGCAGATGGGTTAATCGCATTTTAATTTTTATTCAGGTCAAGCATATTGAGGAATTAATCTGCGTTAATTTTCATAGCCCTAATTTGTATTAACAATATACACAAATATAAACACATAAACTAACACTTAAACCAAGGAAAATGGATATAATAGTGCAAAATATGGAGTATTAAAACAAGTCTTGCATTTTGCTGAGGGTCATATACCATGTACAGTATATACTATATGTATAATAAACTGGAATGATGCATATATTCTGAATATTATTTTTCTAAGAGAAGGTAATTGTGTTGTCTTCCACAGTGGTGGCTGGCTCAGACCTTATTGGCAGTATTAGATCAACTGTATTTTTTATTCAACAAAGATATTTTTCCACTGCCCTCCCTGTGCTGGTGTTGAACCAAGCCTTTGCACCGCTCCGTGTCAGTCAGTCAATAAAGCTGAATAAAAGTCTCATCACAAAACCTGACACTGCATTTGGAGTCGGCCGCTGGTTTGTCAAAAAAATATTAAAATATGTTATCTGTCTTGTAGTTTCAGATAGATATGGTTATCTTACCTTCACTTTAGTCCTTTAAAATGCCAAAGCATATGGTTACAACACTATAATGTGTATATGCAGGATGTCTACAAATGATGGTTAGCTTAGAGACAATGATAGTCATTGATAACATTTTATTCTAGTGATTGGGTGAAAAAACATCCTATTGCGGGGCGGCTATAGCTCGAGTAGTAGAGCGGGTCGTCCAATATCCGAAAGGTTGGCGGTTTGAATCCTGCTCTCTCCAGGTCAACCGTTGTGTCCTTAGGCAATGAATGCGTATGAATGTTTGGTGGTGGTCGGAAGGGCCGTAGGCGCGAAATAGCAGCCACGCTTCCGTCAGTTTGCCCCAGGGCAGCTGTGGCTACTAATGTAGTTTACCACCACCAGAGGGAGAATGTGAGAACAAATGAATAATGGATCAACAATGTAAAGCGCTTTGGGTGACTTGAAAAGCGCTATAAAAATCTAATCCATTATTATTATTTGAGCTTAAATGAGTTTGAATTAATTCCAATGTTAATAGAACCTTTAGAGGGGGGAAGTATCACCTTTCTACAAATAATGTTTTGACAAAAATGACTAATTTGGCAAAATCATGAAATATTCACTTTCTGCTTCTTTTTGTGTTTCCTGAGAAACCTGAAAAAAAAATCTTCAGCGATTATTTTTGGAAGGTGACGATATATATACATACACACTTAGATATGATAGATATCATTTTGTTTGAGGTGTTTTTGGCATTAAAAGTACAATATGTGTGTATTTTTGTAGATGTATCCCTGAAATGGACTTCTGGGGATATAATGTTTTACCCCTGCTGTCAGATATCCTTCGTGTGAACGCAATAACTACGTCAGATTAGGTTGCAGTTCTTCTTCCTGGATAACCAACATAAGGGACCCCTAGTGGAAGAACTCTGTTGATTTCAGCTTCTCTAGGACGGTAATTCTCAACTCCGGTCCTCGTGACTCAGTGTCCTACATGTTTTAGATCTGTCCCTCTTCCAATCAATAAATTAATCAATTAATGATCAGCTCATTGCCAAGCTCTACAGAAGCCTGATAACGATGTAATGGCCTCCAGGTGTGATGGAAGAGGGAACTGTCTAAAACATGCAGGACACTGGGCCACGAGGACCGGAGTTGTGAACCACTGGTCTAGGAGTATTATAAGTCATCCAACTGGGGGTGCTTTAGTGGAAAATCAGTTTTTTAGAGATAAATAATCATCAGTCGATTTAGATCAAATTTGGTTCATATTGATCGTCTTAAAAATGTCCATTTTCTTGCAACCATCCAGAGTTCATATGGTGTCATTTTCATTCATTAGGTGGAGTTTTGTGTGGAAGAATTGTTTCTGTGACCATTATTCCAACACTATCAGGTCAATGTAACTGAGTTCATATTGATTGTCTAACAGTGATCTGTCTTCATGCCACTACCTTGAGTTTACATGATATTCATATTTAGACACCAGGTGGTTTGTTTTTTCAAAATGGTTGGAGAAGCTTCTGTTGAAAAATCTATTTTTTTGAATTAGTGAGGAAATAGTCGGCCAATCGAGCTCAAACTGGGTTCAAACTGATTGTCCAACAAATATGTAATCTATTTTTTGACATTATTCAGGCTGGTTATACTTTGTGTGAACATAAGTGTCCCCCTTTAGTACCAACATAGGTGACCCCTAGTGGAAGACCCCTGTTGATTTTGGATGTTATGTGGATATTATCACTTGTCCAAATGGGGGCACTTCTGTTGAAAAATCTGTGTTTTTGGACATTAGGCCAATCAAGCTCAAATTTGGTTGATATTGAACATTCAAAATTAAGTTGGTATCCTCTGTACAGTGTGCCCTTTATTTGCTTTATTATATAGCAGAGGATTGGAGGGATTTCAGGAATATACCCTTTCTATTAGTCCACAACAGTGTAATTTCATTTTATAGTTGCAGTGCACAGCCAAGAGAAGCACTAAGTTGAATGTTTTTTCATGTCATGATATTTTTCTTGGACGATGGTCCACAAAAAACCTCAACTCCTCAGTGTTTTGATTCTAATCTTTCTCGGGTTATCACCAGATGTATCATATTTACAACAGAATGTCGACCGGTCAGCATCCCATGGTGTCATCAGAGCCATGCACTCGAAGAGAAAACACCAGCGATGTGACAGACCAGCGGACACCCGCTGCCCGCCGACTTTTCCCAGCGCCTCACGCAGCTGTGTGCACCGCTGTTTGACATCAAGGGGAAGCTGGAGTTATTACCACTATGTTTATGTGTCAGGCAGAGTCAATTATGCCTCTTATGGGAGGGGGTGAAAAAACCAGAGAGAGCACATGTGGTAAACCTTTCTTCCCTGAGGCTGAATGTATGTGTGAGTGGATGCTTTCTGGGGTTTTTAAGCATGTGCCCGTGCAAATGTTCCTGTTACTCTACAGGTAGTGAGAGAAAATAAATCTGGCTCTTTGCTCCCCCTACTTTCAGCGGCGATGGAACAGGCCAGAGCTCCTGCTGGGGAGCCACAACCTGGGGGCCTTCAGCCAGCAGGCGCCACAGAGGATGGAGGGGTGCTGTGAGTTTGCTCGTTAAACAGCCCTGTGTCGGACCATAATGATATCCATGGGCACGTTTCCTCTCAAAGCCCTTAACTCCTCTGCCCTCTTTCCCTCCGCCTCTATCACGCTGTATCTCTTCTCACTTTCACTTTCCTCCGGCCTCCATCCCACTCCTGCTTTCTTCTCTCCTCTTTCTTCCATTGCCGCCATCTGCCTCTCGCCTCCCCCTCCGCGCTCCCCCTCTGTTTGGGTGAGGAAGTTAAACCCGTCTGGTGGAGAGGAGGAGGAGAGAGGCTCTGTCACACTTGCCTTCTAATGAGCAGTTGCTCTGCGTGCCATCGGCTCTGACAGAGCCAAAATGGCCGACACATTTCACGTTGCCGGGCCTTGATCTGTCTGGCTTGTGAGTGACTGGCTTGATGGCTTCACGCTGGAAAGAAACCATGAAAAAAAGAAAAGACAAAAAAAAAAAGAACAAAAAAAAAGAACAGAAGACATGATGTAACATTCCGGCTTTGGTGAGAAATCCTCTATTTTTGTTTCATTGTTGCGCAGATCTGGGACAGTCAGATGTGTGGTGGTGCTGGTTTCCTGCAGGGTTTAAAGAACACGCCTGTTTGATGGCCTCTTCACTTTCATCCACTACGTGTATGAGTCAATATTCATTTAGAGGCTTTTCATTCTTTGTTCTTCCCCACCTGGGCAGTAAGTACTGGATGGCAGGGTATTTCCACTCTCCCAGTGAATGATTAACGTCATTGTCCTAATGTAGCCTATTACTGGAAATGTTGAAACAGAAGCCATTTGTTTGTCATTGGTCATATTTAACTTAGAGGTTGAAAACTCATTGCTCTACAGTTTCTTAGTAAATATCTGCTTCAGACATTAAATGTGCTAATTCTTACATATTTTAATGACCAAAGTGCTGGTTAGCTCATGTTTTCAATATACAGTCACCTCCAAAAGTATTGGAACAGCCAGTTCAATTCCTTTGTTTTTGTTGCATACTGAAGACATTTGGG
>JAQQZY010000003.1:29975389-29988981 GCA_030068375.1 Ostorhinchus rueppellii
CAAGAAAAAAAGTTATTTTTAATTTGCATAACAAATTATTCAAGGAAAAGCAAAATATACTGTTATGATATTGATGTTTTGTTCAATAAAAGTTATAATTGCACCACTGTTAGGATGTTATTAGGGTTGAGGGGGGGGGGGCTGGAGATTTTCCGTCCTCTAAAGGGGGGCCTGAGAGAAAATAATTGAGAACCACTGGTCTGCATCAACAATATGAGCAGCCAGCCCCCCAATAAAGAGTAATAACCATGGCAGTTATCACAGCCCCGGCCATGAGAACCTGTTTTTCAGAAAGTAGCACTTTTTCGGAGTGTTTGACGGGTGGCTTGTGCAATCTTCGTCATCACAGTGAATGGAAAATGTTGTTCTTATCACTGTGTTGGTTAGCCCGAGGCGGTGTCGCATTAATGTGGAAGTGTCACTGCATTCACTCGGTGCTCGGTGAGTAATGAGGAACTCCCTAACTGTTGAACAGCCTGCAAACCGATTTCATCAAACGTGATTTACAACTCGGCTACTTTTCCTTTCACTCCTTCCCTTCCATCCTCCAGCCACACCTTCGCCACTTTCATTCTCATCGCTCTCATTCTTGTGCCATCTAAACAAATTAGAGAGCAAATGAGGGGGGAGGAGTGATATGGGTGATGAGGCATGCCAGAATGTCAACAGATGACAAGCAGCGCAGATGGGGGGTGGTGGGTGGGGGAGACAGGGAGAGACAGAATGTGATGAAAAGAGAAAAGTATTCCCCGAAAACCTAGACTTGAAAAGAAATGATTAATGAGGCCAGATGTTAGGCTTCTTTTAGCATGAATCATCGCATTCCCCATGACAAAGCAAAAACTACCCCCTTTTGCCTAAATATAGGCACAGCAGGCAAATTACTTCCCAGACTGTAGACAATAGAGACAAGTCCTGTACTTTTCTGGCTTGAGTAACTGTCTCCCAGTGCCAGGTCAAGACAGTAAATGGACTCGGTGTTTCAGGCTTTTGTTTCGCTTTATTCTGATCTACAGCCCTGGAATAAAACAATAGCAGTTTCTCAGTAGGCGTGTTTCCACTACACTTGTCCCGGGACTTTTTGGGGGAAGGTACTTTTGTCCTGGTCCTCTCAGGCGTCGTGTCTCCATGACAGTAATGGCCCCGTAGGAACCTTGCAACAATGTCATCATACTGCGTCCGTTTCTGTAGTAACGTCACTAACAGAAAGCACCAAAACAAAGCAGCAGCAGAGGAGGAAATCACAACAAGACTGGAAATGGACACGGACCAAGTTGGGATCAAATGGTATCAGAGATCGTCCTGTTGTGAAATTCCTCCAGCGACTACTCTTTTAAAATTGGAGGTTGTTTGTCGCGATCTGCTGATGTCATTTGCGACAACCAACCTGCGCAAGTTAGCCACCAGTACCGCCCAGCGACTCTACCGGGCTGTACTTGAGTACCTACCCTCGAGCAGGTACCACGTTGGTTCCTGAAAATGGCCCCGTCAGTGGAGACACGCACATACCCTGAAGTTCCTGTAAAACGTCCCAGAAGTTCCGATAGTGGAAACATGCCTAATACCAAGAATGCAGCCCACGGTCTTGGTCAGCAGGGTGCGATTTGTTGTGATTTGTAGTGATTCAACCCCACCCCCTCCCCTCCCATGGTCTTTACATCCCTACTTCTGCTCAATGAACTTCATCTCGGTGGTGGGGGGGGGGGTTTCCTTTGTCGGTTTATTTTCGGTCCTCTATCATTCTGCTCGGCAGTGCCTCCTCCATACCCTCCTTGACCAGGTACTGTTTAAACCCCGTCTCCGTTCAGGACTCTGTGTGGTTTTCCCGCACTGTGAGTGTTCTGCATCTTTTCTCGCTGTTTTGTACCTGTGTGTGTTTCTTCGCTGCACCCTCTTCATGTTCTTCTTCATAGCTCAATAAAGAGCCCTTTTGTGTTGAACCAAAGAATCTGCATTTGGACCTGACTACCTCGAGACAAACAGCAGACTGGGACAGTTTTCTTCCACCTATATCCTACATCACTGGCACTCACGCTCATCTGAACCCAACTGTGGGCGGTCTCAGAATTCACGAATGTCCGCATGGACTGGGGCACTGTAAAGGGGGGTGAACGTGACAAATTTATGGAACCCAGCATTGGTGGGGGGCCCATAGAGTAGTGGAGGGGGTCCAGTGGACACAGGTTAGGTGTAAACATATCCATTGTCCATACTTTCACTGTCCAACTCCTGGGTTCTGTTCCTCTATTATAAAGTTTCACACCAGCATCAGTTACGCTAGTTATTTACCGCAGCCCCATGTATATAACTGCTACACATACACAAAAAACCGACAAACAAACAAACAGCCCCTCCCCCCTCTGTCTTGGCCTCAGAGAATGGGAGTCTAACTGTAACTGAACGGCTGGTACTTGTAAACGTTCCTCTGTCTCTGCTGTATTTTCTCCATCTGCTCCGTTATATTGTATTTCCCTCAAATCTCCACAATGTCACTCAGTTTAATGTCCATACGTTTGTACCAGTATTTACATGTCATACATTTTGTATATTTTTTTAAAACTGTAGTTCAGCCGGGCACAGCCGCCTGGGTCCCAGTCGAGCCGATGGGCCCACACGCTGGGCTGGCATGAACTGCATCTTGGGAATTATTTCCGAGCCAAGTCCTCACGAGTCACCGACCAGTGCATCCTTGGTTTAAGCTAGCTGACAAGAACAACATCCAGGTATTCCATGTGTTCTTAGTTTATGCGAACTTTCAAATGGAACTGTACTTGGGCCCCAACTGGTGACGTTTCACGAGAAAGTCCAGACGTCACTGTGCATTAAGAAACGGACAATGTCTCTTCTTTTTTTTTTTTTTTTTCTAACCCTGTAGCACCACATTATGTAATAATGGTGCAATATGTATGAATGTGATCATTTTTCACCTCATTATGTAATCAGATTCTTTAATGTATTCTGTAATGACCTTTGCCACATGTTCTAATAACTTCCAAATTTCCGTGCACCAGTAAGTTTCTTGTCAGTATTATTTAATTAGTGCAGCTTTTGTCTCGACTCCAAATCATTTCTCCATTATAAAGAATACAGTTACGTTTGATTTAGGTTTGACCAATGAAACATCCAACCAGTTTTTTGTTTTTTATGAATTCTAATTAAGCTGGAATGCTTAATGTTGTTCTGCTGGTATGATGGTGTTCACAATTAAGCCATTCATTTCAATGGTTTATTACAAAATGCACCAAATTTTTACATTACACACAAAAAAAAACCTGCCACACACGCATTTTGTAATAACTGTTGCAATATGTAAAAATGGGGCAAAGTTTATTCCAAAATGTGTTCAAAAATATTATAAAATGCAGCATGTTATTACATAATGAGGTGAAATATTCTTACATTGTTACATATCGCACTGTTATTACATAATGTGGCGCTACAAATGCTTTATCGAGCATCTGACTATTTTGGGTAATTTCTGCATACATTCTAAAACAGTGCCATTAAAGTCTTGTAATGTCGTCCAATAACACATTCAGTTTGAGATTTTGAATGTCAGAGTATTTCTATGAGTGGCCGATAAAGGGTTCAAACTCATCCACTGGTGCAGCTTCTGAGCGTGTGTTTGTCCGGTGGAACTTATCACAGAATCTGGACAATCCAATGTGTCTGAATCTGCAGTGTCTCAGCCATGATGTTAAAACGCAGCAGATCTTTCAGGGGCGCGTTTACCCATCACAGCATCCAAACATCATTGAAATAATCAATGTTCCACAGCGAGAACACCAGCAGTGTCAGCTCCAGTCTGTGAATGGCTGAACAAATTGCAGGTACATGGAGGAATGCATGGAATGAGATAAAGAATACAAGTGTTTTTTGGAGGTTTCACCCAAAATCTACTTATTTAACCCATAAACACCCAGTGCTATATGTATGGCAGGATTTATTTTTTTTAAATCTCTATTTGTCCTTTCTTAAGTCATTTATCACCATTTATTATAATATTATCCTCTGTATTTTATGTTTTTTCAGTGAAACTCAGGTATTTTCCTATATTTAACCCTATAATGCTAAACATATAATAATAATAATAATAATAATAATAATAATAATAATAACAATGGATTAGATTTTTATAGCGCTTTTCAAGTCACCCAAAGCGCTTTACATTGTTGATTCATTATTCATTCACTCTCACATTCTTCCTCTGGTGGTGGTAAACTACATTTGTAGCCACAGCTGCCCTGGGGCAGACTGACGGAAGCGTGGCTGCCATTTCGTGCCTACGGTCCCTCCAACCACCTCATACGCATTCATACACCAGTGTGAATGGCACTGGAGGCAAGGAGGGTGAAGTGTCTTGCCCAAGGACACAACGGCTGACCTGGAGAGAGCGGGATTCGAATCGCCAACCTTTTGGATATTGGACGACCCACTGTACCACCTGAGTCATAGCTGCCCCTCATGAATATATTTGATTCATGAGTTTTGAAGCCCTCTACATGATCAGTGTCATATTTTTTTCTTGAAAAACCTAATGTATACAATTAGATACATGCAATACACAGATAAGGAATTCGTTCACCAGAGGCCTTTCCAGTGACACCACAAAATTGTCATTAATAAGGAAGGAGGGAGAACTTTGCCCATTTTGAAAAGGAATTACCAGTTTGTTAGACCTGTTTGTGTTCTATTGTGTTTTTGTTTGTCCAAATTAATAATATTTGAGCATTGAGACCTGATGTACCAATATGATACAAAATTAAAAGTCATAGGGACCAATAAAGGCTCCAGTTTCAAAGAACCGGAATTCTCCATCAATGATTGAATGGTTCAGGCTTTACAGGGTTAATTTACGGATCATGTCGGTGTTCATCAAAGCTCAGATTAAAGTTGATGGTTATTATATCAGAAATAGAAAAAAGTGAAGAAAAAATTACCTTTTTTCAGCAAATCTATCAATAACCGAACATAAAATAAGTGTGTTCATCCACTGTCACTGATCTAACTCCATGGGTTTTACTGGTGAATCAATGTTGTAGAAGATGATGGTGTTTCCATGGTAACTACAGAGCCTCTGAATGCCCAAATGGGTCATATCTGATGACCATGAAAAGATGAAGAACTGTATTTTCTACCAATTATTGACATGTATTGATAGGATTAATGGATTAACAGGTATTAAACATATGAGATCAGTAGATGGTGGATGTTTGGGTCTTTCTGGGTTAAAGTAGAATTAAACTCATTTATTAAAACATTTATTTAAAAAGAAGTCCATTTTATGTGCAGTGTAACCTACTGTAGCACACGGTGAGATAAATGATAACCCTAACTTCCACTGCATTTCAGTTGTCTCTCCTGACTCGTACACACAAATGTGTGGCTTCAGAGGGAGTGTTAAAGCGCTTTCTTCATGAACAACAGTCTGAGCACGTCTCTGCAGCATCTCTGCCTGCGAGGAGTGTTTCCAGATGTGCAAAAACAGCTCAGCCAGTGGTCAAATAGAACTACATACAGTACATACACATTTGAGGTATTTGTACTTCACTGTGAGCATTTATAGTTTTTACTCTTAGACTTACACGAACGTTATTGATCCACAAGGGAAATGACTTGATCACAACAGCTCAGTTGCATACAAAAAACACACCAGCCCAAAAAAAAAGAAAGAAAAAAAGGAAAGGAAGTGTGAAGATAAAAGCAATAAATAATGTAAACAGAAAAGCAGGGGAAAAACATTTCCATTTTACTCCAAATGCACCATTTCCTTTACTTTACATGTATTTGCTTCATCATTACAATGTTTCATTCCCTTATTTTCCTGTGAAAACCATGACTCTGTTTACATCCACACCAATACTCCCATTGTTGTTTGATTTCCGGAGTTATCAGATTATTCAAGTGACCATGTAAACGAGGTAATCCAATATGTTTTATCAGTAATTTATCAGCAATCTGATTATTAAAAATTGGATTAACGCACCTGGATTTCGCCCCAAAACTTCACAGTCTTCCTACATGTACACAGGTTCATCTAATAGATTTAGTTTGTTTTACATCTGTGCATGTGTAAACGAATGAAGTCACAGATAATGGAAGGTAGGTAGTCAAACATGAGCAGGAGACAACAGGAAGTTTAAGTACGTCTTTTGATTATTGCATTTCTTAAGTGCCATAGATCTGTTTAGCACAAGTATCCGATTACTCCCAGTTTTCTGACCTTTATGGTCATGTAAACAGGCTCCATGTATCTTCAAATATTTGTGATAAACTGAAGGATGCAGTGTTCCTTCATGGATTTAGTTTAAAATCCTCCTCCTACTTATGCTTAAACTCTTTAAAACCTTCTCGGATTACCTGAGAAACGCATTGTCACAAAGCTCAAGACGGGCTTGTTTTTCTGAGTTCATGGGAAGTTTACTTTTTTAAAGATTCCTGGTTCTCAAGGGACTGCAATGTAAGAAGCATTTGATGATTGTGAAGAATACATTGTATTCATCCAAAACAATGTTCAGATGATTCTTTTTCCTCAATGACTACCTCTATTTTGTGGACGTTTTACTTATTATTACCCCGCCCCCCAAAGAGGAGTATTAATACCCCAAGGAGTATTGTTTTTGGTTTGTTTCTTTAGCCGTAAAACTATCTGTTGAATTCACACCAAACTGGGTTTATAGATTGCCAGTGACCCAGAATAGGTCAGATTACAAATTGAGAAAAGTAGGTCAAAATTCACATTTTTTATGATTTATTTATTTTTTTTAATTTCCCATTTACTTATAATGGGTGAAATTTGAAATGTCTGTAGCAGCAAGACTTTCAGTTGAATTCACACCAAACTGGGTTTATAGATTGCCAGTGACCCAGAATAGATGTCATTACATTTTAGGAAAAGTAGGTCAAAGTTCCAATTTTTAATGAAATATTCAAATCTTTTTTGTACCATTTACTTATAATGGGCCACATGTCATCAGCTGGGTCAATGCTTATGTCATAGGTTTATGTAGTATTATGGTTACCATGACTACCTGTCATATGAAAGGTCCTTGGTTTGAATCCAAGTGGAAACATTATTCTGGAATTTCCCCTTGTGGGACTTATAAAGGGATATCTTGTTTTATAAGCTACAATATGTGCAAGGGGCGGGGTTTGTTGTACCTGGCACCAATTGTTTAAAAAGTTTCTGCAATATTCAATTCAGTTTAATTAAACTTTATTTATAGGGCACATTTCATGCACAAGGTATACTCAATGTGCTTCACAACAGGTATATAGCAAAAACATTAAAAAAAAGAAAAAAAAGGCAGACACACGGGGTTTTACAGAGTTAGTTGGATATGAAAACAACAGTCAAACAGACAGTTGAAGAAGGGAATGGATTAATGTCCCGGGCATCCCCTATCCTTAGACCAGGGGTGCCCAACCCTGGTCCTCGTGAGATACTATCCTGCATGTTTTAGATGTTTCCATTTTCCAGCACACCTGACAGTCGTTATCAGGCTTCTGCAGAGCTTGATGATAGGCTCATCATTTGAATCAGGTGTGTTGGAAGAGGGACACATCCAAAACATGCAGGATATTAGCTCACGAGGACCAGGATTGGGCACCCCTGCCTTAGACCCTCCTTCTCGGCAAGCCAAAACTCCAAAACACCAGTGGGAAAAGAGAAACCTCAAGGAGAACCACAATGAAGGAGATCCACTGGGTAGAGCTTCTACAGTGCTGTGTTAGTACCCTATTTAATGGGGCTATATGTAGGATTTATGCTTTTGTATATTAGAAGATGACCTAAAATGATCATGACACTATTGAAAGTATAGAACTCTGAAGTTGTGCCAAAGAAGCCGATGTATTGCATTTTCAAGATATGCATTGACAAAATCCACCCTGACAGGTGAGAACATTTATGTGGCCACTAGAGGGAGTAGTGAGTCACTCTGCTGGTCTCCCATGGTGGAAAAAAAAAAAAACACCACGAGGGCCTTAACTAAAGTGTCCGAAATTGACGAAATGGCATGAGAACTGGTAAGAAAAACCTTGTAGAGTCAAATAGAGTCTTACTTATTTCTGTAGTTGTTGCGATATATTTCTGGCTGCAAAGGTGCTTCTGTATTTCTTGTGTTCATGAAATAAACCGATGAAATGCAATTTTGTTCTGCACTGTACCGTGTTGGTATTGTGCCTGAATGACAATAAAGTGAATCTTGAATAAAGCAACAAAGTGACAAAAGCTAGCAACACTAGTTTTCTCCACTGGACACTGCTCTAAATGAAAAAAAAAATTGTTTTGTTTTTTCTTCTACACAGGTGAGTTGATTATGAGGCTTAGGAGGGTATAGAGTTATTACGGGATGTTTTTATCTTTGCTAAGTTCATTGTCTGTTGATCCACGGTTCAGACTAAACTGTGATAGTTCTGATGTTTGGACGGTTCCTTTAGTGCAGGTATTGACAACACAAACAGAAAACTGAGGTGATTTGTGATTTTTCTGTGGTAGTTTTCGGTCTAAAAACAGAGCTAAGCTAACAGAGCTATAATGTAAACTATCAGCTGATGCTTCACTTGAAGATTATAAGACACTGTTATTTTGAACAACAGTCAAAATAACCAGATATGAGCTTTAGTTTGAAGACAAAACCTTCATGGTACCATAATACAGATGTACGTAAACAATGACCTTAATACTTTCTTCAGTCAGTGACATGTTGGTGGCTTTAGTTGCCATAAGTGTGCACTGGTTTGGAATTTGAAAGATAAATGTGATTACTGTTTACTCCATTTAAACAGATTCACTTGTAATCTGCAGCATATTACATTTCATTCTCAACACTTCTAATAAACACAGATCCAAAGCCACCTTCTCATCACATTCTTGGACAGCGAGGAAATACACCTGTCTCCAAAACTGTTGAATTATTCCACTGAGAACATGATTCGATTTCCATCTTATTACTGGCAAAGGCTGGATACTACTGTGTTTCTCTTCCAGACTCCTGTGCTCAGTTTTGGCCAGTTTAAGGCGTTACAGTGGCTCCGTGGTCCTGGTGGTGGAGGTTGGGCTTTTTCTAATATCCTGTGAGTAAAACATCGGATGAAAGCGCTGTTGACTTCTCATGTCAGAAAGCTAATTTCTAACCCAAAAGTGGAACTCTGCCTCTCCAATGAAACCTCCTGCAGTAATAAAACATAAGAAGGACTAATGCACATAGCCAGAAGGCAGCTTGGCCTCGGCCGACTCCCAGACTTCGCGTTGAGTCTGCGCCAACAGCAGAGGCCATCCATAATTAACCCTGCACTGTCAAGTCAAGGCAGCAGTCATAACATGTCCTCACATGTCATTCTAACCTTTTTCCCTGCGTCGTTTTCTCTGCCGTCAACTCATCAGCCACATCTGTCGCTCCCTGCATAAGGAGCGCTGCGAGAAAGGCTGAGGGAAAAGACTTTGATCTGCTGTGTTTCCATCACAGCGTCTCTCTCAAAGGCTTTGGACGGCAAATGATATGAGAACAGAGGGAGAAGAATGTGTTTCTCATTTGCTGTTGTTGAGGGTGATTTTTGTGATTTATTTCACATTAGGAAGAAGTGATTGAGCCATTTGGCAAAAGGGTAATCACTGCTGTCAACATTTGTTGTTCTTTGCAAAAACCAAAATGTTTTTTTTTTTTTTTTCAGCTTTCTGTCTGTCAGTGTCTGTGTTCCTCTCTCGCTCAGCTCTCTAAATCATAAAAAATCTCTCTGTGAATGAAGATTTCATTAATTCCAGAGATGGGGAAATAGGCAATTAAAATGTGTGAGTCAAAGCAGAGAAAGGAGAGAGGTATAAAGAGTGTGAGTGACTAATTCAAAGGGTCAGAGAGGCTAAGTCAAAGAGAAAAAGGAACAAGAAAAAGAGCAAGAGACAGTGATTAAAAAGTGAAAGAAAGAGATTGATTTGCGTATCTTTGGATTGAAACTGAAATAAGGCCCAATCATACATGTGAGGGAAGGTAAAGTGAGAGCAAGAGAACCAAATCAGACTGGAACCTTGGAACAGCAAGTCAGAAAATGAGATTGAAGATTGATTTGCCTTCAATTGAAAGCTGAGCTGAATGGGAATCCACAAAGATCATAAAAAGAGACAGTGTTTTTTAATCCAGAGATTTAGGTGAGATCAGAATACGGTGTATCCAACTCTCTTATAATTCTTACATAAATAAATCCCTCAGTAATACTAGCCGGCAGCCGGCAGAGCGAACCTGACAAGGACAGAGGATGGTACAGTGAAAACTGGGTTAGAGTTTAAAGGCCTGAGCCAGGGAGGCACTGCTCTGATCTTTGGCAGGGGAGTTAAAACATTAACATTCATCCAGCACAGGCAGGCCTTACCCCTGCATCTCCTCAAAGATGGCGAGGGTTATCATACAGTGTGCAGGATGGAGATGCATACGGTATGTGCAGTATATATGTATGTGGGTGGATTGGGATGCTTCTACTGGTTCATGTGCAGAAGTGTGCCGTCAACACTGGAAACTGCAAACAGACCCTCTATATGCATGTATAGTGTATATGGTCTAATTCCCCCACTCACCAGGTCTATCGGTGGGATTACGTGAGAGCATTTATCATTCTGTACAAGTATGGCTTGCATGGGTAATTGTAAATTAAGTGGATTACTATGCAGTATAGTCCCTGAGGGAATTAGAGAATCTCTGAATGGATGCAAAATCCTATCGTACTGTAGCCAGCAGGTCCCACAGCAGCATCAGCACTTTTTGAAGAAATGATATCAGCATGAGCTCTTTTGAATGATACTGATTTAATATCACAGCAGTAGATTTAATGATACTGACACTCATTAAGTTTCAGTTCCCTGAAGTGGGTCCGATGTTTCGAGTGATTGGCACATTCAGCCGCAAGTGTGCTTAAGACGAGGTGTTTCCTCGGGTCGACTGTGGAGTTTTTTGTATGAAGGAATGCTTTCATTTTGAAATGCCAAGACAGTGGTTTTGTCTTTAATCACAAAGCTGGAAAGTGACTTAGTATAAAGTATGTAAAGTTGCTCTTTTGGGTCTTTGCGTCAGGCGAAACTACAAGATGCATTCTTCTCCTCCTGGCTTCAGTGGCCTTACACCATCCAAATCCCCCAAAATCAAAATCCACCTCGAATGAATTGCGGTGGAATACAAATGAGGAAGCAGTGGCAGGGATTTCTATTTTAATGAGGACAAAAACCTATCACCACATCTAACCTGAAACGCTTCATTTGCTGCTGTCTGCCAGCCCGCACTTCCCTGAAGAATTCTGGGGTTAAAATTGTAGAATTTCAACGCAGTTCACTCACAGCCCTGGCAACAAATGATGGCCTTCCTCCCACACCCCTGAACATTTAAAGCCAGCTCAGTTTGCCCAAAGCGATCTCGACTTGGGAAGCAAAAGGTCACTTTAAATAAATAAAGAATGGGGCTAGATCACTAGGCATCCTACACATCGAATGAAGAGCACGTTGAACGGATAGCCAAGGCTACAGCATTTAGCATTCAGTAGCCTCGAGCAATCTGTGAGGCTTGCAGTCTGAGAGCAGAAAGTCCACAATGACTCCCACTCACTTGCCACAGCTACATCAGTCACATTGCTCTTTTGGAAAAACTTCTGGTCTGTTTGTCATTGCAACATTGCCTGTTGTCAGTTCTGCAAAGAGACGACTTTGTGAATTTAATTCATTGCCTCAGGTTAAGAGATTGTTTTGACCAGTAATTCATCATCATATGCTTATACTGCATTTCCGCCGCTCTCCACTTGTACCCTTCGCAAATTTTGCACAAATAACCACTCACGAATAACAATCCAGGTGACAAGACGAAAAATTGGATATGAATACTTGAAAATCCTGTGCTATTTTATGATTCTTCCAAATAAAGGCAGTATTGTTGGAATGGAAAAGCACACTCCCTGTGAGACCATGTAGGCGAGATTGCACACTACATCAGTGGAAGTCTATTCTCAGGTTTTAGGGGGGACTTCACAGGCCTTTAAAGAGTAAACTCAATTGGATTTGTGACTTGTTATCACACTCCATCCACACATATACACAACAGTGGAGTCCGCACACAAGCCAGGTGCATGGACCAAACACACTGCACCTCTGAGATACAGTATTTCTGGCCAAAGCGCGCACACACACATACACACACATGCCCTTTGTCATTCCAGGAGCCCAGCTTGTTACATCATCCAGAGAGGAGTTTATCAGCAACTAATCAGCAGCAGCCTGAAGACTCTCAAAGGCTGTTTTGTCTTCCTCTTGCCTGAAACTCCGTGAACCCACAGATTACTTTCCAGTCGTGGGTATTTGTTTACCATGGCCTGAATTTACGAGTCTTTATCATGGCTACCGGCCGTTATGAGAGGAAGTGATTTACACGCGGTTTGTCTGTGCCAGGTGAACTCAAAGCAACAGGTAATCCAGGTCTTTGGATGAAAAAAATCCTAGAGTCAGAGTATAAACTAATAAAACAAGCGACAGTATCAGTCAGAGAGTGCAGACCAGTCTTTTATGATCGTATAAAACATGCAAATTATACAAACCGTTAATGTCACTTGGTACCATTGGTCGGTGTAAAGGGTTTTTGCCATGGTAACACAGGTCTTAGTTCTAAATTAAGCCCAGTTCAGACTAAATATTCACAGTGAAACACGTTGGAACTTGCAGACATTTGCAGTGGGCCAGTCTGCACACAAGTAGAATAACTGGTGTGGTGTTTCTGTCCTAAGACCTGCTGGAATCTCATGCTTTTCTGTCATGGGATATAATCTAATTTATGTTAAATTAGTATTTTTTGTTTCTCTACTGTCAATAAGAGTGTCTCCTATGTCCTTTTGACAGAAAGATGTGAAGTTAATCTGCATTGTATGAACTCTTAATCAGCCTGGAGCATTGTAAAGAGGACTTAATAAGATTATTTATGTTGTTGTTTTTTTCTTTTTTGGGGTTTAATAGGTTTGTAGGTTTGTTGTATAATTTGTTTGTTATTATAATTTTTTATATTGTGTCTGTAGGCTCCATGTGACCCCCGTGAGGATAAAGTGGGTATAGAAGATGAATGAATGAATGAATGAATGAATATTGTGTCTGCATGGTTGTTTATAAGTACATATTTATGTAAATGTATAATTTAAAAAAAAAAATTTTTTTTAATTATCATTTGGAAAACCAATGAAATGATGAAAACATTCAAAAATATATTACAGGGTTAACTCTTTATAGGTCACTCATAGAAATACTCTGAAATTCATAATTCTAAACTTAATGTGTTATAGGACATAACAAGACTTTAAAACTTCTGTAAAAATGTTCTAAATTTTTTGTTGTTATGTAGAAAGTCAAGGTCAGTGAAGTTACCAAATTTGGTTCCTTACCTATAAGTGACACAAAACAAAACAAAACAAAAAGAAATCTAAGAGGTAAATATATAAACTAGAAAAGCACTCTGAGAGCACAGACCTCCGCCAAGGTAGAGTTTGTCCTTTTTTTTTAAAGGTAGTGTTTGTACTTTCCTCCACTAGATGGTGCTGAATGACCTCATATGCAAATCTGTACCACCATGCCCTAT
>JAQQZY010000003.1:29989193-30007745 GCA_030068375.1 Ostorhinchus rueppellii
ACATTAGTACCATTACTTCATTACATTAGTACCATTACTTCCTGGTACCTAACACAGCAGGTCCACTCACTGTTCATTCACAGGTGGACCTTACAGACCCTGAAGACCACATTGGACCTCAGATTGTTGACTCACTGGAACTGTTGCATCACTGTCTTGTAATGTATCCAGAAATGACCAAAAATAGTCACTTGCCTGATAAAGGGTTAAGTAGAAACAGTGTCATTCATCTCGTACCCACCGAGCCACTATTCACCAGGGAAACAGCTGATAATAACCCCACTCTTCTTTCCCACAGGTGACCTACACCCCATAAATTCAGAAGAAAAACATACACTACTAAACAATACTGCGTTCTAAAACCAGCCACTGGCCACAAGATGAGCTGAAGGTGATGCATCAGCTCGCTTAAGTCAAGCTGACACGGGCCGTTTCACACGACTGCGACTTGGCCCTGCAACATCCTAAAAAGGTTTGTCTGATCGGGGATCTTTGTTCTGAACTTGGCTTCAGCCTGGGGTGGGGGAGGGGTAGTGGCTCTGGTCCAAACCCTAATGGGCTCCTGGGCTGCCCTATGACGAAGTTTTATTGAAAATTGGGGAAGTAGATTTTGCCAATTCTACTGACGGACAGACAGACTTGTTGGCAGTGCTGATTAAAAAAACGTATTTAGTTGGCAAAATCAGTTTCCAGGTCGAAACGATTTGCATTATCTACAGGACCTTTTCAATTTTCTGCAACTCCTAAATGTCAAAGTCAGTCAATGAATCCATATGCATGTGCATGAGCATTTACAGGAATATGCACAAGCATTTTGTCTTCAACCCACAGAGACCCGAACAGCCACCGGTGACCGAAAGCATCAGCTGATGTTCAATGTTTCATACCTGTTGATCCACTGATTCTATCAATCCATGTAAATAACTGGTGTAAAATACAGTTTGTCATCTTTTCATGGTCATCACATATGATCCATTTGGACGTTCAGAGGCTCTGTAGTTACCATGGAAACACCATCATCTTCAACAACATTGACTCACCAGTAAAACCCATGGAGTTGGACCAGTGACAGTGGATGGAAACACTGGGTTTATGTTCAGGTAATGATCGATTTGACTGAAAATGTCACTTTTTCCTAATTTTTCTCTCTTTTTAATAGAAAAACCATCAATTTTAATCTGAGCTTTTATGAACATCTACATAGATAGGTAGGTAGGTAGGTAGGTAGGTAGGTAGGTAGGTAGGTAGATAGAACATTAAATGTCAGAAAATACCCGATTTTCACTGGAACAATGTAAAATATAAGGGATTATTTTGTAATAAATGGTGTTAAATCACTTGGGAAATGTTAAATATTGATCTAAATCATTTGGAAACTGCCACAGGTCCAGGTCCAGCACCAGGTCTTTATGGGTTAATAAAGGGGTGTCTTCCTGATGTTGACAACAGAACCGAGCATGTAGGAAAAGACAGAGGCTGTATCATCTGACTGGAAAATATCGTGCACTTGTCTGTTTCAAATCCACAGTTGAAGTTTTGCAAGTTAAAGATGTGGATGGCACATGGCACTTTTTGCTCCTTGTCAGGTTTCACAGCTGGTCATGTGTTCTCATCCTCTAACATCCCAGACCTGTTATAGTCTCATACAGAAAAAAAAAGCACAGATGTGATAGGAAAAGGAGAATTGTTGTGGTGTTGAAATACTCGAAATGAATACAAGGAAAAATAGTGGAGTGGAGTGAGGCATGGTTCCGGGTAATGACTTTCATGAAGAAACCACACCGCTTCAAAATGCTCCAAAAACAGTTGAGATATGGGCAGAGAACAGAGGGGATGGCTGTCAGGATGCCGTGGTTTACATTACACTCTGATATCAATACTTTACATAGTTTCTGTCTCATACTTTTCTATAAAAAAAGTCCATTTTACTCAAATTTGTTCCAATGACATCCCTCCCACGTCCACATTTTGAAAATCTAAAACCAAAAATCTAAATTCTAAATATGCAAATACTGTTCTTTTCCTTTGTTTTACTTGTTTTCTGTCTTTCCTACTAAAACTCATTTTATTGTTTTCTTATGGCAGTGATTAAAAGTAAATATTCCCGATTCAAGAACATTCAGTGGCTCATAAATACACTTTATGAACTCAGATAGTTGTTCGAAAACCTTCACCTCTCATAAATGATCATGTCATATTAATCTGGCACTCAAACTCTATGTGTGTATTATGGTGTGTACAATGGAGCAGAAATGTATAAGACCCTTTACTTGTCTGTTGAATGAGTGTATTGGATTGTACTGTTGAAGGTGAATTCTGTAGTTTTATATTAGGACTAAAGATGGCGAGAATCTTGCATATTGCCACATATTGTGTTTATTAATATACATTGTCTCTGAAAAAAAAAACTTCCACTAAACTGCACAGATACCATTCTGCATCATGAACCTCCATGATTATATATATTCAAAAAACACAGAAACATTATTAACCTATATTTTCAACCTTGTCCTTTCTCTCTATAATTTGCAATTAATCAAAGTAACTCACAATATGTTAAAAATATGCAAAAAAAAAAAACCCTTATGATCTAGTTAACACAGTCCAATTTATCCATTGCTGGAAGAACTAAAAGCATGTTTCCACAACATGGTACCGACTCAACTCCTCTGGTATCAGGTTCTGTCCTTGGAGATCATTTCCATTTCAGGATACGACTGACTCATAGCCGAGAAATCTAGACCACATAGCGGCAGAAAATATTCTTGCCTTGCTTGTGGTCTGGCGTCACACAGTAGGAGCCCATTATTGGTCCAACACAAAGTATGTTGGACCAATCAAAACGCTTTTTCTGTGTAGTGAGTCGTAGGGGCGGGCTTTGCACAATGACGACAGGGCTGTGCGAGGGCGAGATAGCAGAGCAACCATAGAGAGCAACGAAGATGGATGTAGCTAACGAACCGCGCTCGTTTGAATCGGCTTTGTCGTTGATTTTAAGTTAAAGGTGGGGTCTGAGATGTTAGAAAAGCGGCTCGAGCAGGCTACATTTTGAAAAGTCCCAACCCCTTTCTTCAGACTCCTCCCCTGAAGCCACGCCTCCAGCCTACCGGAATGTGCAATGTTTGGGGCGGGGCGGCACAAATGACAGTTGAGTTTGATCGACATATCACCGTTCAATCATTTTGAGTGGGCGCTCAAAATGATTGGATGTTGTTTTTTCAGTCCTGTCCGTTCCACATGTGACTAAAACGTTTCATTTTTGTGTCAGAGCATTTAATTATTTTTTGCAATCGGGGTGTGAAGGGGATTTTTAGCAATATAGTAAAAAATGCTCCAGAAAAACCTCTCAGACCCCACCTTTAAGAGTTTTAAGAGTTAGACTTGGGCTTTTCTTTGAAAGTTGAGCAGAAAGAAGCACTCCAGTCATTGGTTTTAAAGAAGGATGGATTTGCTGTTTTGTCGACCGGCTACGGTAACAGGCTAATATACCAGCTGGATCCGCTTGTAGCTCTGAACACGTCACACTGTTGGTTGCTCTGATTGGTCATAGAACTGGCCTATTACGTGCAGGAACAGTTTGAATGACAACGGTTGACTCCACCCACAGGCTTCAGCTCTGTCATTGGTCCGATTCCAGACTATACAGTTCATGAATAGTTTGGTCTGCCAGGCTAACTGACTCAGAGAGTTGCTGATAAACCCGCTCGTTGCGTCTTGTCTCAAGCTCACACTGAATCTCGTCATTGTCCACCGAGGACACAAACATCTGAACCTCCTCCACCGACCATGGTGTCATTTTATGGGCTGTCCCAACCTACCGCTATATTTACTTTTATATAACCTTCCAAATGCATGTTGTTTGTTTTTTTTTTTGAATGACATGTTGCAAATTGATGACGCAGTGACACAGAGATAACTTTCTGACCAATCAGTAGATGCTTTTCCACTAACCATCAAATATCGCAAATATAACTTGTGCATAAAAACTGACCTAATGGAAAAACGCCAAAACTCTTGTTTTTTGATTAAAAGTTTTGGCGCTGGCAAGAGGTGGTTTTTCAGGCACTGCGAAATTTCTGTATTACGCAAAAATCCAATGGAAAGACTTTTTTTTTTTTGCAAATAGAGTCACGTAAATAAAAAAACCCAGATGTTGACGGGCGTTACAACAAGCGAAGAAGAAGAGTTGTAAAAGAAACATATGTGAGGACACAGCAGGAAACGGAATATTGTTTTAATTTAGTACAGGATAATAATGAAGATATCTGTAAATGAACACCTTATTTACTATTCGTCGCCATGTTTATGGAATGACTTCTCGTGTCATCTTGCGATAATAAATAAAGAAATCATCGCACTTGGGATTTAATGGAAAAACCGACATTAACCAACACTTCTGTTTTTTCAACATTTAGCAAATATTGTCAAGTTTTGCACATAATCCTAATAGAAAAGTGACTAATGGTCTGCATTTTCATATATTTTCACCTGTTTTGGAACCTTGGCTGAGCAAGTACTAAAAAAGTAGTGCCCGGGCACCAGATTCCAGGTTCTTTTATGTAATGGAAATGCCAAAAAGCAGAGTCGGGTCGAACTAGAAATGCACCATATTTAAATTCCAGCATTTAAAATCTTTGTAAAAGTGTGTCCGTATTACTGACAAAAAGTAGTTAAAGTGAAAAGCAAAAGTAGTCTGGAAAGTGATCCAGTGATTTTCTGAAATCATGTGTATGTTGCATTTTCCTGCTGTAGAGGATCACTAGTACTTCATGTTCTGTTTAATCCACAGAAGTGCATCATATTCTATAGGATCATCCTGTGTTTCTAATGTAGTGCATGTAATAGTCATCTTTTGGCCTTTTCAGAAGAATATCCCGGTTTGGTGACAAATTTTCCAGTTAATTCAAGAAGGTTTTGAAGAGGGATTTTGAACATCAGCTCATTTACGTAGTGTTTTCATTGGTAAGAGAAGGAAAGTGTGATCTACAAAGTAATTAAACCTACAGAACAAATGTAGTTGAGTAGTTAAAAGCGCCCAATATGTCTCTGAGATGGTGAAATAGAAGAATAAATTTACATACAAAGGGGCAAAAGTGCTTTGTAACATCCCATCACTGCCTTTAAAACCCACACATTAGTCCCATTAAAGCTGCAGTTGACACTAAGTCCCTGAAGCATAAACCAGAGCCAGATTCGCCAGAGTTACGCTTGTAATTAGTTCGTTAGTTCTGTGACTTTTACGGTCTGCAGATTCGACGCCACTCAGCAAATTTAGAGCTTCTCCAAACTTTTTAAAAGATGCATTAGCTTCAGACAAATAATTCAGGATTCATGTTTGGTGTGCTTACACTAAATTAATCAGGACAACCACGGAGACAGGAGCAGCCCTCTGGAACAGCACCCGGGCCTCTTCATCACCGCCATATTCTGACGATGAGCGCTGGCCAACCGCAGGATCCTGGCCTGTCTCCCAGCCAGCCCTGCTAATTAGTCCCCCTCTTCTAAGCTAATTGGCCGATAAAAAATGAGGATGGCCTCTTCACCGGGCCTCAGCGTTGTGCCACCAAATGGCAGTGGGGAGGATTATGCGGGCTTATGAGGCATGGTGACACTCAGCGAGAACCACTCCTCTGCTATTAATTTCCTTGTCAGGCGGGTCTCCTCTGCTGTGTCACTTTGGTTTGTTAGTGAAACAGGAAACTTTAGCCTGGGGTTGACTTCTAACAACTTAGTCCCATTAAGTTCCCTCATACTGTAATTGTACTGCACTGTTAGTGTTTGGTACAAATGAACACTGAGGTACTTTAACACATAAAAACGGAAATGAACAAGTTTGGAGTCCATTACTTAAATATCTGCACTCCTCAGGGAAAGCTCTGTAATTGTATTGAGCTGTGTGTGTGTGTGTGTGTGTGTGTGTGTGTGTGTGTGTTTGTGTGTGTGTATGTATATATGTATGTATATATGTATGTATGTATGTATGAATGTATATGTATGTATGTATATGTATATGTATGTGGATGTGTAAATGTAAATGTGTATATGTGTGTGTACATGTATATGTGTGTACATGTATGTGTATATGTATGTGTGTATATATGTATGTGAATGTGTATATGTATATGTGTGTATGTATATGTATGTTTGTGTGTATATATGTATATGTATGTGAATGTGTATATGTATATGTGTGTATGTATATGCATATGTTTGTGTGTATATATGTATATGTATGTGAATGTGTATATGTATATGTGTGTATGTATATGCATATGTGTGTATGTGTATATGTATGTATATATGTATGTATGTGTGTATGAATGTATATGTATGTATGTATGTATATGTATGTGGATGTGTATATGTAAATGTAAATGTGTATATGTGTGTGTACATGTATATATGTGTATGTATATGTATATGTATGTGTGTATATATGTATATGTATGTGAATGTGTATATGTGTGTATGTATATGCATATGTGTGTATGTGTATATGTAAATGTGTATATGTATATGTGTGTGTATGTTTTTGTGTGTACGTGTATATGTGTATATATGTATATGTATGTGGATGTGTATATGTGTGTATGTATATGCATATGTGTCTATGTGTATATGTAAATGTGTATATGTATATGTGTGTGTGTATGTTTTTGTGTATATGTATATGTATGCATATATGTATGTGTATATGTTTTTGTGTGTATGTATATGTATGCATATATGTATGTGTGTGTATGTGTTTATATGTGAGGGTATGTATATATGTATATGTACGTGTGTATATAATGTGCATATGTGCAGGTATATGTATGTCTTATCTTCTTCCTGCTAATTTTCATTTATGGGATGTGCAAAATGAAGTGGGAAATGTGTATGAATGAAGTTATGTGAACCTTAAATGAAATAAATAAATACAAATAAATATATACATGTATACTTTTTGTTCTCTCCCTTTCTTCTTATGGCTGTTACTATTATTATTAGTACTATTAACGGTGGTTTGGTTATAGTAATACTAATGTTCACCATACTGTACTTGTACTGTTCAAATTGTTATTAAAAAGAAAAAAAACAAAACTCATAAAGACGAAGACAGCCACTGATGAGCAGAAGCATCTACTGGTGTCACCTGTGTAACACCTGTTGGTCCTTTAATCCTATTAAAACATGTAAATAATTGGTGTAAATCTGCTCCAACACTGATCCAGCAGTAAAACCCATGGAGGTGGATCAATGACAGTGGACGGACACGCTGGTTTATGCTCACTTCATGATATCTTGTTGAAAAATTCACTGTTTTTACTCCGTTTTCTCTGTTTCTGACACAATACCCCTAACTTTAATCTGAGCTTTTTTTTTGAACATCTACAGGATCAGTCAATTAAATATATATAAATACCTGCTTTACACTGAAAAAAATTCCAAATACAGATGTTAATGTCATAATAAATGGGCAAAAGAAAGGTTAAATCGACAGGAAAACTGACACAAAAGCAGGGCTGGGTCTTCACGGGTTAAACCGATCCTCAGTCCTTTAGGCAGGATCAGTGTTCCAACATGTTCAGATAAAATGCATAACGTTGATCTTTCCTATTTCTTTTTTTTCTGCACTATTTGGAGCGTGGGTTTGTGATTGTGTTCCCATGAACCGGTCTGACAGCAGGAAGACACATGAGAAACCTGTGAATCTGGTTTCAAATACTTGGATTAAATTATACCGGCAAACAAACAACAACAAACAGTGTCACAAAGGGGCGGCACAAATCACCTCCAATCTCCCACAATGTCAAGGAAGAAAATCACATATACAGTGAGCTGACTTTTACACAAATGCTATAAAACCCAGTGCTACTTTTGTGGCAGTTCTCGAATTAATTTTTTTCCCTCTGCATGAAACCTTCCTGAAGTGATTTGTCACCATTTATTATACTATTATCCTCTATAATTAGCATGTTTCACTGTAAATCATGTGTTTTTCTATATTTAATTTATTTAATCATGGAAACTCAAAGCAAATTCTTGAGAAAAAACTAACTTTTTCAGTCGAATCTATCATAAACTGAACATAAAACCAGTGTCTCCATAAACTGTTATTGATCCAACTCTATGGGTTTTACTGGTGAATCAATGTTGTAGAAGATGACAGTGTTTCCACGGTAACCGCTACTTTTGTGGCAGTTCCCAAATGATTTCCCCCCCCCCCCCTCTCTCTTTTAAACCTTTCTGAAGTGATTTGTCACCATTTATGATACTATTATCCTCTGTAATTGGCATGTTTCACTGTAAATCATGTGTTTTTCTATATTTAATTTCGATGTTCATGGAAACTCAAAGCAAATTCTCATATCAAGACAAAGAAAACGGAAGAAAAACTAACTTTTTTGGTCAAATCTGTCATGAACTGATCATGAAACAAGTACCTCCATATATTGTTACTGATTCAGTTTCACGGGTTTTACTGGTGAATCAGTGTTGTAGAAGATGACGGTGTTTCCATGGTAACTACGGAGCCTCTGAACGTCCAAATGGGTCATATCTGATGACCATGAAAAGACGACAAACTGTATTTTACACCCATTATTATGTACATGGATTAATCAGATGAAACAGTTTAGATCAGTAGGAGGTTTTTGGTGGATGTTTGGGTCTTTATGGGTTAAAAACAGAAAAGATCAGCCTTGTATGTGTTACAGAAGTAGAAATATACGTATAATCATCATGATTCAACCACATACAGTCTGAACAGATTTTTTTTTCTGCATAACTACCGTCACTTCAACTCTGAGGTAAATAGGATTCGAAATTGTTTCAGAATAATTTGAACCTCGACAGTACAGTTTTCTGTAATATAATTGGTTTTTAATGAAACGCCACATACCACTATATATTGCATCATAAATGTGTTTATAATTTGTGAGTGGATAATTTGCATATCTCATTCCATGATCATATGAAGCTGAATTTGCAAAGGGAAAAAAATTACTCTGAAGATATTAACAACTCCAAAACGGCTACAATCGTATGCCTGTTACTCCTGTCTGGTGCTGCTGTGGAGCAACAGTGATTTGCTGAGGCATAATATTGTTTAAATAGCTTATTCCTCTCACACCTGTTCAGACCCTTAGAACTGAGACACTCTTAGGTTTTAAATCTGGGGTCTTTTCTATCCCTGTGTGTTATGTCTTATTATTTTATGCACTCATATAGGATTTGATTAAACTGTGAATGTATAATGTTGATCATATTTTTTTAGATGTTAAGCACTTTGGTCTTTTTTGTGTTGTAAAGTGCTATATACATTTATTTTATTTTATTTTAATAGGTTATTTGATAGGGACCATGCATATTCATGAACATTGTTGTATAAAAAAAATACACCCATGTAAATATGCCAGAATTAGTAAAAAGAACTACTTTTCATCTGCAGTCCCTGGACAGGTAACATAAACACAAAAAAATAAAATAAACTGTGATTGATTGATTAAGTGAGTGATTGAAAAATTTCACGTTTCCAGGTTATTCCTCTATTTGTTTTTTTTTTTTTTTTTGGTTTTTTTTAAAATAAAAGGATAGTTTGTAAATGTAAAGAGTTTCACAATTTAATTTTAACTTTTCTTCACAAAAAAAGGTCAAATGAGTGTGGTCATTGCTTATTGGCTATTATTATAGGATTTGAGCAGTTACTGTATGTGGCTTCTGATTTAAAGTGAGTTTGATCCACCTGCCTTCAATGACTTGGATGAGAAATAGCAGCTTCATGTCATGTCAGGAAGAACCCCATGAGAAATTAAGGAAAATGTGGAGATGCCGGGGATTGAACCCGGGGCCTCATACATGCAAAGCATGCGCTCTACCACTGAGCTACATCCCCTCTGTGACAAGGAGTAATACTAATTTTTTTGGTACCCTTTTCCGATATAAATGATTACTTTTTGATTAGAAGTGCATGAATTAAAGTCCCATCTCGTATCATTAGTGTATCTAACATTTGCATGTATTACTGACACTATAAATCTGTTGGTTTCCACATAATAAACTGTGACAGGTGTGTGAAGCCGAAGCGTCCTGTGTGACGCATTCACGGGCATCATGTGAGCATTAGTTCAGTCAAACGCTCTGAACAGTCCCTCAAGTGCCCAAACAACTCCAAACAACTTCCAGAGGCTCACAATTAGATAATTTGCACATGCGGAGGACTCTGGTTATGAATGGGTGCATTCCCCGAAGTCCCGCCTCTTCCGTTCCCACGCGCGGACCAATCCAAAGCTCCGGTGCGCATCGATGGGACGTCACGTCAGCTGCCGTCGTGTCGGGATTGGAATGTTACCGACTAACAATCGGAACAACTGAGCACTCGGTAATTGGACACTAGGATCAAGGAATCCCGTCTTTTTGAACATTTTCTCAGCTATTTCGCCAGTGGACGGTTCGCGTCGGTTTGCCGCGTGTCGACCGGATAACTTCGCCCGTTGCGTGGCTCTTTTGCCGTGGAGCTTTTTTTATTTGATATTAACGCGAATGAGGCTATGTGGGGAGGTTGTAATAAATAAGAAGAGAAATGCAGGGATTCGTCAGGTTACAGTTGCACTGCTGAGCTGCCCCTGCGCTACGACGCGTCTCCCGGTTTGTGCTTCTCTCCACACGGGACCATGGAGTGAGAAAAGCGGGGAATCGCACACGTTCACCCGAGGCGTTTGGATCTGAGCGCGGCGGCCACACCGACGGGGGTTTTCACGCTCCCGGTCAGTGTGTTACCGAGTTGAACATCTCATCTGCACCGGGGTGTACCTTTCCGTCTGGGAGAGCCTCGGGGACCCCTGTCGCCGTGGATCCGGGGGAGAGAGAGAGAGCGAGAGAGAGAGAGAAAGAGAGAGAGAGTTCCCAGACGGCTGTCGGACAGTTTTCCATGTGAATAGACCCACGCAGCGAGTCTGAATGAGGCTGAGGAGACGCGCAGGGACTGAGAGTCGCGTATGATTGAGTCTGAGTGGGTCCTGGTGGTTTTTGGGTGCACCGGAGCCCCCGCTGTAGGGCTGTGCGAAATGCAGAAACTCTACAGAAGAGGGAGAAAGGGACAAGACTTTTAAAATCGCCCACATGCACTGGATCAATTGCTGGATTTGGGAACCGAATACGCAGAAGGGGAGTTGTGGATCCTTGGAGGCTGCCGGAGGATGGAGCGGTGTAGCCGGGGTTAGTGAGAGCCTAACTTCGGGCCACTTTACATTTCTTATTCCTAAACAACTCGCCCCTGTTCCCAGGACACATGCAGGCCAAAAAACGCTACCTGATCCTGCTCTCCGCCGGTGCGTGTCTCGTGCTTCTCTTCTACCTCGGAGGGGTTCAACTTCCAGCCAGCAGGAGCCGGCATGACCGCAGCCGGAATGGGTACCGACCCGAGCAGCCCTGGCCGCACTTCTCGGACCCTTTACAACCGATCCAGTCCTGGGATCAGACGGACACTGAGGAGTACAACCTGCACATATCTCCGAGGCAGAAGAGGGACGTCAACACCAGTGTTTACAAAGGCAAGCGGTGCCGAATGGAGTCGTGCTTTGATTTCTCTCTGTGTAAAAAGAACGGATTCAAAGTTTATGTTTACCCCCAGCAGAAAGGGGAGAAAATATCAGAGAGTTACCAGAATATTTTATCCACCATCGAAGGGTCCAGGTTTTACACCTCAGACCCCGGACAGGCGTGTCTGTTTGTCCTGAGTCTGGACACTTTGGACCGGGACCAGCTGTCCCCGCAATACGTCCACAACCTGAAGACCAAGGTCCAGAACCTGCCCCTGTGGAACGACGGCAGGAACCACCTCATATTTAACTTGTACTCGGGGACATGGCCGGACTACACGGAAGACCTGGGGTTCGACATCGGTCAGGCCATGTTGGCCAAAGCCAGCATCAGCACCGAGAACTTCAGGCCCAGTTTCGACGTGTCCATCCCCCTCTTCTCCAAGGACCACCTGAGGACCGGCGGAGAGAGGGGGTACCTTAAGTACAACTCCATCCCGCCTTTTAGAAAATACATGCTGGTGTTCAAGGGGAAGCGCTACCTGACCGGTATCGGCTCGGACACCAGGAATGCCTTATACCACGTCCACAACGCCGAGGATGTGGTGCTGCTCACCACCTGCAAGCACGGCAAGGACTGGCAGAAACACAAGGACGCACGCTGTGACAAGGACAACGCAGAGTATGACAAGTAAGTTGGAGTTGTTTTTGTGGCACAGCGGAATAAGTTTCTCTGGTAATAAGGTTTTCTGTCAACTTTTACGCACGGAATCTCTGCGCGGGGAGCTGTCATGCGCATCCTGAAGAGCGCACTTTAACTCTTTGTATCCGTGTGTGTGGTCTGGATATTTACTGTTTTATTAAATTTGAAGCTTGACAGTTGTATTAAGTTAAAAAAAAAATCTTAGTTTCCCATCACACACTGAACTCCATTGTGTGCGTAAAGGCGCATGTTCATAATTACTTCCACCGTATCCCCCGCGCACTGAATGGCCATTGATTAGTTATACAGCACATTAGTTCACCTCCTGTTTTTGCCTGAAACTACGACTGATTGGCTGTGAATGATTATAGTCCTGTAGTAATCACCTACTGACCCTTCTCTCAGTGACTACATGACCGGTTTACCTCCCATTCCACCCCTGAGCTGCCTTTCACGCATGAAGTAAAACATCTCCAGCCACTCTATTAGCTCTTTGCACAAACCCCTTTTTTCCTTTTGCTGTTTCTCTCTTCGTTCCCATAAAGGAATTCTCCACCTCAACACCCCCCCTCCTCCTCCTCCTCCTCCTCCTCCTCTTCCCTACTCCATGGGAAGACTGCAGCTTGTACCAGGATATGCAGGGGCACGTTTTATTTGCATCCTGTACTTAGTGCAAATTAAGTGAAAGTTTACAATGGGAATTTGCTCTGAAATTAGTATTGGTGTGACAGTGACCTTGTTGAGACAAAATGCTGGATCCCACTTGAAAGGTGTGTGCAGTTGAGTTTACGCAGGCTGTGGTGTGTTGGGCTGAATTACGGAGCTGTTCACTGGGAATAAATCAATCATACTGTGTTAATTATCCCCTTAATTTCCAGGAGTTAGCACCATCGTCTCCACTTAGCCCCCAGGGACAGTTGATTACCTCAAATTTTAGAGGTCTCACTTTTGTCAAGGTGGTAATTAATGATTCGCCTTGGGATCAACAGCTGTATGTGATGCCTGGTATGTTTTAATATAGAAAGGGGTGTTGACTGTGTTGTTTATTTAGAAGGATTAGGTATGGGGCTCCGCTGTCAGGTTCATTTGTCCCTGAGTGACATTGGTTTGATCTGCACTTATCAACTTGTGGATCCTATGCCTTTCTAAACCCTTAGATAAACTCAGGCATGCGATAACAGCACTTGTCGACATTGTTGCCGGTGGGTGTGTGTACCTTTGCATGTCAAGAGTAAGTGAAAGGACAGATGGAAAGTTAACGTCTACATATTTCCATTCAATCAATCAGAAAGTGTGTGTGTGTGGGTGTGGGATGGAGCGGTGGCTGCAAGTGGGGAAGGATAAGAGGTACTTTTTAGCTATGCATATGATGGGATAAGAAGGAAGTGACTATCCTTGAACTCGAAGTGAACTCTAAAACCTCCAGCTCTTCTCAGACGAACTGGTAATGCAAAAGAGGAGCTCCGACAAAACTTCACAAGCATGCACTTGTCTATCCATTCGTCATCCTTTTTTTTTTTCTTCCCCCCCCCCTCACACACATTCTCTCCCTCTCCTACTCCCTGGATCCTTTTGGCTCGGTGTCACCTGCAGAGATATGTCATCCATTATCTGACATTCCAGTCGTCTTTGGACGGTTCACCTCTTCTCCGTTCTCCTTAAGGCTCTCTTTCCCAAAAGCTCCAGGCTTGTTTTCCCCAGAGGTTGCTCTGCCTCGGAAGCATCTCGGTACTGTAACCAGCTGATTGACACACATGATCCCTGGGAACCTGCCTCTGATCACTCTTTCCACTGTAGTGTGTTTCACGGTTGATTTTATTTTGATCGATACCGTTGCCTGTTAGTCATTCCATTTCCACCACTGATTCTGCGTGTGATTTCTTTCGCCTCTAAAACACAATACATCCAATTTAATCTGAAAAGAATGAAATTACTGTGTCGGTAAGTTGTTTGCTATAGGTTGTTTTACTGTATGTCTATAGTGGGGTATTCGCTTTTCTAAACCAGAGTGGACTTTTTCAGTATCTGTGAAATGATTTGGCTGGTGACCTACTTTTACATCTAAACACATCCAATAAATTCCTATTTTTTTTTGCTCTGATTTACCAACATTTACATCTAACCAAACTGATGCCTTTCATTTCAACCTAATTTAGCTTCTTGTAGCTGCAAGCACAGGTTTTTGCAAACCCCTGACATAGCTCTCTCAGGTAAATGGATCTATATCCAGCTGGCGAGGCACTGTTAGTGCTCCATTTCCACAGGCTGAGGGTGGACAGGCAATGCCTTGAGGAGACGCTGTAGTGCAGACTCAGGAATGCACACACGTGTCAGAGCAGCTGTTAGCATTTGAGGAGGGAGCACTGCCAGAGCAGACTGACAGCATATACAGTTAATGCACGTACAGTTTTGCACCTGGATCCCTTTTGAATTTAGCTTGACACGAACACAGAGAGAAGGGGATGTGGTAAAACACTGATTCTGGTAGCACAAAGTGTGTACGCTGCATCCACTTGTTGATTACAGGGGTGGAAGGATCACTCAAATCCCACATAAATAAAAGTACAAGCACGGCGATGTAAGTAAAAGTCATGCATGAACAATTCTGCTTAAGCAAAAGTGCAGAAATATAGCGAGTGCTTTGGTCTTTCTTGTGTTGTGAGATTAATACTGAAGCGTCGGAGTTCCTGTTGGAGCTGCTGGAGGTTGAGATAAATCAGGGTCTGGGAGGAGACGAAAGAAGGAAAACAACAAAGCTCTGAGACACAGTGATTTAAAGGAGTGATATTTAGCTTTTAAAACAGAATGATGCATTTTTAAAACATTTCCCTGTGGAAAAGACAAAGGAGCAATCATGTGAATCATGTTTCCAAAAAGATGGGATTGGAGATTTGTACTGCGACGGGATATACCATTAAAAAAAGGAGGAGAAAGACTTTTTTTTTTTTTTCTTTTGCAAAACTTCAAATACAAACAAGGCACCATAAAAAGTTACATGTCCGTTGTCAAGTACACATAATATACAATAATAATAAATAAAATAAAAAGGAACAAGAACAAGGGGTGTTATTAAAGGTTATCACAAAAAGAGAAAATGAAAAAGTTTATAATAAATACATACAAATAAATATGAAATTAAATCAAATTCCGTCAAAAAGACCTGAAGAGCACCGACATTTTTCTGTTCAATTAGTTTGAAAGATTTTGCAAAAAGACTGAGTTCATTCCTCCAGTGAGGTATGGTGGGAGAAACACTTAAACTGGAAGAATGATACCATGTTCATAGAAACTGAAAATACTCTGCTTGGGTCTGAATTCTTCATTCATTCGACTCCACAGGTCCATCTTCAACACTATTTCTGAGTAATGACACCAGAAAGGTGGTTTTGGTACTCGGAGAAATGTTCGTCGGGAAGTCTTGACCTTATATGTGCAAATGTCGTGATGTAACGACAGTGGTACCTGTACTTACCAAATTAATCCGTTCCAGAAGTAGTTTCGTAAGTAGATAATTTCGTTAGTAGAGACGTGTTTTCCGTGTAAATGCCCGAACAGTACCGTAAAGTATGTAATAATTGCGCCTTTCGTAACTTGAAATTTCTTTCATTCCGAGAGTCAATATTTTACCGGAAAGGATTTTCGTAAGCTGGAAATTTCATAGGAAGAGTTGCTCGTAAGTAGAGGTACCACTATAGTTATAAAACGTAACAAATTAAGAAGGAATTCAAACGGGTTGAGTGTAGAAGTCAACTTGATTTTTTGCCGGAATGAATCTAAAGAGATCTGTGCAGCACCTGGAGGGTTCAAACTCAAACTGTATGAACTACTATGGTCCAAATACACAAATAAATGAAGCAAAGACTAATAAAAGTGGGTTTAGATAAATAGGAGCCCTTTAAGCAGCTGAATTGAAACCTTATATGAGGTTAATAGGGGTCTCTGTAGCTGAAGAAAAGCTCGAAATCGCCATTGAAGCACCATTTAAACCACCATTCTGTGACATTGTGTTGTGTTTTCAAAGCGTGATATACCATTGATTGTGTACAGTGTCTGAGTAAACGTGTTTAGTTCTTTTCCACTGCCGGTTGTTTGGAGTCAATATACATCCAGCCATCAGCCATGAACACAAACGCCCACACACGCTTGCATACATACCCATAAACGCTCTGTCGCGGAACTGCGGTGCATCTATTCATCTTTACTTCCTAACCTTTGACCCCTCAGGAATGCTGCTCTCTAAAGGAATGCGGCAGGAGGGCACATCTAGCAAGTGTAGGTATATAAACCGCCTCTCACCCACACACACACACACACACACACACACACACACACCGCACACAAATGCACCACGCTCCACACATTTATTCAATTGATTTTCTTAGCTGCAATCGCTTTCAATTGGAGTCACTCTGGTCCACTTCCATGGCCAAGCACTGATGAAAGGACCCATTCACTGCTACATTATCCACTGAGTTTTCAGGACTACTGACAATGATGCTGTGAGAGGACAGTAAAAAGCTATTACAGGCTCCACAATTGAAAAATTTAACGTAAGGCTGGATTTTGCAGTAATGCTATCCCGTGGTGACTAAGCCGTCTTTATTGGAATATTTTCAACCTGAAATGTGATATTTCCCTGAGTTTTTTGTTTGTTTATTTTACTCATCCAATTGCTGTTTTCCTTTCATTGAACTGCGCATTAACCTTTCTGAAGGGATTTATCACCTATTATAAAATTGGCCTCTGCATTTTCTATTTTTCCGTTAAAAGCAGATATTTTCCTTTATTTAATTTACTGACCCTGTGAGTAAAGTCAATCTGAAGGTTGTATTAAAACAGAGAAAACTGGGTAAAAAAAGTGACTTTTTCTGTTAAATGTGTCATTAGTCGTTTTTCTATTGGACAGCTACGCAAAACTTTACCGATATTTACTAAATGTTGAAAAAACAGAAGTGCGTAATGATCCATTAAATCGCATATTCAGTGATTTGTTTATTTATTATCACGAGATGAGACAAGAAGTCCTTCCATAAACATGGTGGCCAATGTAAATATGGTGTTGATTCACAGACATAATTCAATATTATTATTATTATTATTATTATTATTATTATCGATTATCCCGAACTAAATTTTAAAAAAAGAAGATTCCGTTTCCTGGTGTGTCCTCACATACAGGTTTTTTTTAAATCTCCTTCGCTTGTTTTAACATCCATCAACATCTGTTTTTTTTTTTTAAATTCATGTGACTCGTTGTAGAAAAAGGTCTTTCCTTTGCAGTTTTGCGTGATATACCATTTGTGCTACACCCTAAAAACCAACTCTTGCAAGCGCAAAAACTTTTAATCAAAAAAACAAGCGTTTTAGTGAAAGTGTCATTTTTTTCCATTAGGCAAATTTTGATGCGCTAGTTAGATTGGCACAATATGAAGCTCAACGGAAAAGCGACTGTTAATTGTATATAAGTCGTCGATGATCACTGTCGTTTGTCAAAGTACATGGATTTTATTGGTGAATCCGTTTTCCAGAACATTCAGTAGGGAGTCTCTGTAGGTCCAAAAAAAGATACATCTGATGCTCCTGAAAAGCTCAAACTGTATTTTACTTGAATTATTTCAGCGTATTGCTTGGTTTAGTGGTTGAAAAGTTCAGAAACATTTTAGATCAGTGTATATACTGTAGGTTGTTTAGATCTTTGAAGGTTAAATCAAATGGAGACTCACCTGTAGTGGTTTGTTCGTTCTGTTTCTCAGTCATAAATTACTATAGACATTAGAAATGCTTTTCCATTGGTTCGTTTGTCTCTTTATGGTTTATTGAATCGTGCAGATGCAGTGTTTATAGATAAACTGAGCGAAGGGTATGTGAAGTAACATTCAAAACAAACCTAATAAAAAAATGACTGAGCACAGCAATTGAAGAAGGTATACATCTTGGATATAAAACTATGAGTAGAGGTTTGTTGCATAATTAGCCATGATCTGGATCTTATTGTTGATGTAAAAAAAAAAAAAAAAAAGACAACTGTGTAGTACAAAAGTCTAAAACAAATTTGTCAAACATGTGGCCAGGGGACCAAATCTGGCCCGTGGGATGAATTTGTGAAATGCAGAAATGACACTGAAGGAATTAACAATCAGTGGTGTCAAAATGATTTTAATTTAGTTTGAGCTGCTCAATTATGGAAAAAATCAATGTCACGATTATTTTGGTCAATATTGAAATCCCGATTATTCAAACGATGAATTTTGAGTTTCACATGCATTTATTCAGCATCTCTCTCAAAAAACACTTTGTTATTGATTCTTGATACATTCATTCATTCAT
>JAQQZY010000003.1:30016713-30027639 GCA_030068375.1 Ostorhinchus rueppellii
AATTGTAAGAAAGAAAAACCGAGAAAAACAGCGGCTTTGACGATCCGAAAATCGTGTTGTCTGAAATCGCGATTTTCTGTCCAAAACGATAGATCGTTCAGCTCTACCTTCAGTGTAATTTTTGCATTTCACAAATTCATCCCACGGGCCAGATTCGGTCCCTGGGCCGCATGTTTGACACCTGTACTCCAAGCTGACACTTTGTTGTGTGCTGTTACTTTACCCTGACTTCTTTCTGTTTTGTGGTCGTCTTGTTTTTCCTGAATGAGTTTTCTTTTTCGGTGGCTTAATTTTTACCCTGCTGCACCCTGACTGGTGGTGTCTATCCAACCGCATCCTTGTCATCAAAGCCGAGCGAGCGAAGAGACGGCGACAGAGCCTGTGTATGAAAAGGCACTGATCCCGTCGAGAATCTGAGGCTCTGAGGTAAAGGCAGCAGGAAGGTAGAGACGAGAGGTGGGAGGAGGGGAGTAAAGAGGATGGAAGACGTGTAGCAGAAAGAGCAGCAGAGCACCGTGCTTTGTTTAGCAACTCGACAGGGTGTATTTTCTTTGTGGGGGTGAATTGAAGTGTTTATTTCCCCAGAAAGTTATGACACGACAGCACTTTGTTTTCAAAGTGTCGGCTTCTTGTTTGCCTTCGCAGCTCGCTTGCTAGACACCACTCTGAAGTGAGACAGGTGAGGGGAACAGGTTAAGGTTTAGATTCAGCTTTGGCATGCGATATACGGTATCTCATGGTATGCTTTCTTATTGTAGCAGATGTATTTTATTCTGGATGTGTTTTGCTGGGTGACTTCTAAACCGAAAAAACAAAACAAAACAAAACACTGAGTCGATGGAACACATTCTCTGTCTGGGTTCATTTCGAGACGACCAATGGAAGTCAAGGAATCTGACCCGGTTAACTATCTTTAAGTCCAGTTCCTAAACTTTAACTTCTTTGCCACTGGTGCTAAGTGGGCAATTCATGAAGAAATCCTTTTGAGAATGACTTTTTGTGAGTGTTTAATGCCACAACATTGTTGAGGGATTGATTTGACACTGTTTTTTTTTTTTACTCTCTCAAAAATTCATACCATCTTCCTTAACTTCACTATCTTTAAGTCCAGTTCCTAGACATTAACTTCTTTGCCAATGATGCTAAATGGCCATCAGTTGAAGATTTCCTGTCCTAAGGGAGTTCCCTTTGTAAATATCTGTGAATCTCAAAATATTATGTGAAGTTCTTAGAGGCCGGAAAGGAGGAAAATCTGCAAAATGTGATAACATTGTTCAGTGTTGCTATGATGACATGAGCTGTAATAAAGAAATATTGAAGTCTGCTTATTAGCTCAACAGGTCATGTGGCTCTGCTTTAATAGGTACAGTGCCAAGATATACTGTTAACACTGAGTAGCTTATGCCCACTGAATAAACATATGTGTTTTTGGAAGAAATTTCATGAGTGCCCAATCAAACACTGTGATTTTAAGACATTTAGAGGTTTTTCTAATGGTCTGTTCAACTAACCCCTTGAAATCACAATTAAAATTACAAGTATAGTTGGAAACAAAGACAAGCCTAAAAAGTGAACATGATCAAACAAAACCAAACATATTACAATGTCGCTTTCGAAGTTCTGGTCAGGCTCTTCATATCCAAACTAAATCTAAGTGACGAAAGTAGCCCCTCTTTCAGCACCAAGCATTTTATCTCAGCCAAGAGAGTCCACCTTTTCAGAAAAACCCTGTTCTGTGTCATGTTCGCTCTCCATGTTTGTTTGTGCTGCCTAATGCCTGAATAGTTGTTCTGTTTCAAGAATCCAAAATCATCCAAATGTAAAGAGAGTGATTTGCAACATGAAATAAAACAATGGATGTTATATGTACAATCACATGGAATCATTTACAGAATGTTGTTATAATGTACAGACTAAGTGTAAACTAGGGTCTGCAAACCTTTGGTAGAGTGTCATCTTGTGCTGGATCTCACAATCTCCTGCCTTTTCTACAGAGGAAGCAATCCCAGCTCCACAAAGTAAACTCCTGCATGTATTGGTTCTTCCCGTTCACTGAACACAGGTGATTCCACTGATTATCCTTCATCTACCTGGATGAGGAGTTGTGCTCATCAGAATGGGCCGGTTCAGTGAATGGTTGGAACCAATACATGGCAGGATTTTTACTTTCCGGAGCTGGGATTGCCACCTCTGCTTTTCTAATGCATATGGGGTGAAAAGGTCCAAGGGATTAGAGTTCGACTAAGTGCAAAATATTCCGTCTTTTTCATTATACTGTGGGTCTGTCAGTCAGTGTGTGTTTGGAACCCTATGGATTTTGGTGCAGATTGACTCAGTAGCAGCACTAGTGAAATAGTTTTCAGTATCACTTCAAATATATCGAGGTGAAAGGTCAAATTCTCCTGAGGTTCCTCGAACACAGATGTGTATATGTGTGTGTCTGGGGCTGCGTGTCGAAATGGAAGCACTTCTATTTGCTAGTGGGCCCAGTCTGGAGTGTCTGGAGTATCTGGTGACTTGGAAGTATTTGCTCACAGCTACATAGCTTGCTATCTATAAACACACTATACTCTACTGGGATTGCTGACTTATTTAGGAGCTTATGGAAAGCATGAGCTAATATGTCTGAATATACCTGATATTTGTGTTTTTTAGTAGTTCTTTGTGGAATGTGTGTATTCTGTCTTTTACCAAAGTAGAGGAGGATTTCCTCTCTGCCTGACTGTCTGCTAAGTGTTTGCACTATTGCCGATGAGTGGACAGACGGAAATCCAGACAAGTATGTGTAACGTTTACTCTGCAGTCTGACCATAGTGTGTGTGTGTTAAATTTTGCGTCTGCTCATGTAGTATATGTGCATGGCTGTGCATGCTGCTAAACCCGTGTGTGTTCTCTTTGGCGAAGGAGTGCTGATTCAGTAGTGTGTCCCTCCATCCTCACTTTTCCTGCTTTTTTCAGTCAATGTTCTTTTTAAGCCTTCAGGCATCCCTTCCTCTCTTTCCACGTCCAAACACACACCACACTCAGGCACGTACACACAACCTCCCTCCCGCATACTCAGCAGCATCTTGTTTGGCCGAAACTCGGCACTAGCACTAACCGTGGCCACTCATGTGGAACACCCAGAAGCTACAAAACATGAATAATGTATAAGCAAGAGGAGTTTTTATTCATGTTTTTTTTTTCCTTTTTTTTTGGTCTTCATATTAAGTAGCATGTCTATACTCACCCATGCAATCCTACGGTTTCCTCATCGTCCTTGTAAAAGTACAGACAGGCATCTGGATTTCACCTCATATTTTCCATAAGTTGTGCAGAGGCATCTGATTTCCTGTAGTCTCTCTTTGACATGGAAAGAAATTTCATTTGAATTTCATCCAGGATCAGAAAGTGACCTTAAAGGCCTGTTTTTGGGTGAAAGCAGAGTGAATTTACTGAGCTCACACAGTCTGAGGAGCAGAGGAGATTCATTATTCAATAAATTGCATTTAATGTGGAGTATGAAGCGAGACCAAATGAGCCTCAAAGCCAGCGGCATCTCTGGGTGCTGATAAGCTTTTTAGAGGACGACACAGGGGAGGTTTTTGGGAAAGGGAACAGACGGACTACATCTCGGAAAAATAGATGCATTGCTTTGCATTTCCCAGCTGCCATATCTTTTGGGACAGTCGAGGCAAGTAGATCTAAGAGCTCTGTCATTACTAACTTTACTGTAGCTTCATCATTCTTGCCAGATCTGTTTTACGTTTTCATTTTCTATCGCTCTCAATAAATCAGAAGATCGCCATCTGCAGACTGTCCTTTTCTCATTATAAGCATCATAGAATCTGTGACACTTGCATATCTGAGTTTCTCCACCGTTTGATCGCAACTTCTTCTCCCTTGTTGATATTAAAGATAAAGAGGCGGTTACTGTGGAACATGCACTGAAACACTCTGTGCAATGCACTTTTTATTAAAAAAGGTTATTCCTCTATTTATAGAGCTTCTACAGACACCAGCTGTTGAAATGCTCTTCTGCTTCATTTAGATTTTGCCAAGCATGCCATCACGTCTGACTTGTTTTATCGATGGAACATACAGCTGAGGGTGGAGGTTTACATCTGTGCAAACAGTAGTACACAATTTAAATTTCTTTCAGACCACACAGCCATGGAATCATTCAGAAAGTAGATTTACCCTGGCTTCTAAAGATAGACGAAAATCTATGTTCCTACTCTCACCTACGATCGTGAGCTATATGTAGAATCACATATACAAGGTAGAAATGAGTCTCCTCTGCATAAGATAGTGTGAGGAGTTTGGTCATGTAGGTGGCGCCAGCTGAGGTGGCTGAAGCATCTGGTTAAGAGGTTTCCTGGATGATTCCCTGGTGAGATGTTTTGGGCATTTCCAACTAGGAGGAGACCCTAGGGCAGACCCACGATGGAGGGGTTGCGTCTCTTGGCTGGCTTTGGAACCCCTCAGTGTCCTCTTGGAGGAGCTGTAGGAGGTGGCCATGGAGAGGGAAGTCTGGGCTTTGCGGCTTAGGGTACTGCCCCCATGACCCGGAACCAGATAAGTGGAAGAGGATGGATGGATGGATGGATGGATGGATGGATGGATGGATGGATGGATGGATGGATGGATGAACAGTATCGAGGACAAAAGTCAAGGTCTTCGTTGAAAGGAATTAGTATGACCTATATTCATCTTCCTTCTGTTGCTGTTGTGAAAGTCCCCCCCACTACATGAAAGAACAACACCCTCTGCGCTGCAACTACATCCTGGAAATTGTGTGTTTGACAAAGCACATCGTTTCATGTGGCATTTTCTTTTGTACTTGTCATTTTAATACCACAGTGTGCTTCCCCACGCACCTATGTGTTGTACTAAAACAACTTCTAACCTCGACACCATTCTGCAGAGGAACTGTGGTTTCGGTTTGCACCATCCAAGACAAGTGTGAGACGTGGAAGGTGTGAGACCTGTCTCCAACACTGCCAAGGTGCTAAGGAAGTATGGATATAGGTCTGGCCATGCAGAACTGTAGGTGAATGGTAGGAAAAACATCTCCATTCGTTGTAAAGTTACTCTTGTAATCACCATAACCATAAATACCAATACTCGTGTTTGCAAATTAACACTATGATACAGATTATATGAGTCAAAGATATAACTGTTTGGCCATAATTATCAACATTAAGCGTAAAGAAAGAAGGTTAAGGCTTGGAACCAAAGTTGATTTTTGTGGTGGCATTACCAGGGTGGACGTAAACCTCCTACCTCAACTGTGCATGTATACAAAGCTTCATGATTGTCAGTGTTGTGTACAGATAGCTTACAAACAGTGCTGAGCTGCTGTGAACAGCTGTGATCAGAGCCCCCGCTCTGGGCACGCTGCCCTGTCCACATGACCGCTACAGAGAGGAAAAGGCTTCAATCATATCATTACATGTTGGGAGCTTGAAGCTTGCCCACATGGTGTAAAGCTTCTGCAGATCTGAATTTGACTGCCTTACCAACACATTGCCCTGTCTTATCTTCTTTCAGCTATCATACTGTGTACTGTTCCTCCAAGGTTAACTTTATTCTGCCCTCAGTTCCGGTTAATTTTGCTTCGTTAGAGGTGGACTATTTTGCTAGAAATGATCTGTACAGTATTGGCTACTTCCAATCATGCATTTACAGGATGTATTGAGCCGACATCTTTACACTTGAGCCTAGTTTATAGCTACATTTGAAGAACAAATAACAAAAAATGCCCCATTTTGACAATTTTCAAAATGGCTGCCAACAAACAGTAATACTTTTTAATGTAGCGGTTGAGGCCCGATAGGTTCAGGTGTGAGTAGATGCTTGGAACAAGTGAAAATAGTGTAGACCTTGCCATTATGAGCAGTTTCTCATCCCTTACTGACAAAAAAGCAACACCGCATTAGCATTAGCATGACCCTTGAAGCTAATCAGAACACTAATGTTGGATTGGCGTTGGTATTTGTTATCTGCTAATCGCTATAAATCTGTCACCTGTCTTTCCGGATTCATTGAATGACGTTATCCCTTATGTAGTAAACATTCAGACTGATTGACTTCTTTTATTGGTGCTGATAGCTGTTGCGTAAAAAAGTATTGCAGTGAATGAGAAAGATAATGTTTTGATCCTGTATGAATAATGCCGCAGTTACACATTTGCTATGAGGTAATTTTGCAAGTCAAGAAAGTCGCCGTTTGCTGGAAAACTGTCGAACTGATCAGACATTGTCGAGGTATACATGAAACGATGATGTCATTGTAATGGAGGCCATTCTACGATCTGTTCAGACTCACTGTAGATGTCTTCAGCTTCAACATGACCAGAGTTGTTTTGAGTTTGATCTGTGAAAATACTTTCACATTTCTCTGGAAGATCGAGGAAAAATGTACTAAAGCTGTTTTGGTGTCAGTGATGCATATTATGTGCGACGAGATGCAGTCCATTCAGCTGTTTTAATTTGTGTATTTGGACCCTGATAGTTCATAAAGTTTGCATTTGACCCCTCCAGCTGCTGCAAAACTATATTTATATTCATTTTGGCAAAAATCGAGTGGATTTCTACTATCTGTTTTAATTCCTTTGTAGTTTGTTACATCTATAACTAGTTACATCATGACATTTGCACATATAAGGTCAACAAACATTTGTCAGAGTTCGACATAATTGTTTATCAGCAGCAGTGGTTGTAGTAAAACTGAAAATATGTCCAAATTTTGAGCTGATTACCTAAAATGTTCAGTTGTTGGTTGAACTGGACAGAGCAGCACAGCCAACAACCTAGAGGGGGCGGGGCTTAAATTAGCTCGTGTGCATTTAAAGGGCCAGCGCTCCAAACCACCTTGGTGTCATTAGTCAGAAATAGGGTTGAAGGTGGACCTGTGGAGTTGACTGAATGAAGAATTCAGACCCAAGCAGAGCATTTACAGTTTGTGGAGAGCACAGGGACATGTTTGAAATGCATAATTCCATTTAATAAAAGCTAAATAACACCACTTAACACAAAACTAGATGTGTGTTTACTATCTTTGCTACAAATCGTGACTTAGTTGACTCTCCATTAGCCGCTATTAATTTTTTCCTCCAGACCCAAAATACGTGCATCCTGAAAGTGTGTTTAGGAGTCATTATCGTTCTCGTTACAGGTTTCAAATACACTTAAATGTGTCCTCTTTGGTTTTAACCCCAGACAAAACACCCAGGCTGTGTGATTAGTGATTATCAGGTAACAATGGCCGACATAACCTTACCGAGGCCATGAATCTGTCACTCATTATCAGTGTGTTAGTACATGGATGATTGCACATATGCATATACACAAAATAAACATCACCACGGAGTAGAAATCTGAGCCGTGAGTGAATAAACCAGTCTGTTGTGCCAAGCATAGCCTTTTGCAGCTGAAGTACAGGCAGCCTCCCCTTCCTCCATGCAACCTTTCATTTCAGCTCATAACAATAGGCTCAAATGCTCCATCTGAAAATAGATTTTGTGAAAAGGCCACAAGATATGTGACAATAGCAGTCATATGTGTCTTCCATTCGCTGTGATATGGGTGTGGTTCGAGTTGGTCCATGGAGAGGAGTGAAGTGATGCATTGGTTTGAAAGGATGGCTTTGCAGAGGAGTTAATGGGAAGGCCAGCTTTTGCAAACAAAAGGTGTTGTGTCCCCTGGCAGGAAGGCAAACCAGTTTAGATTACAAAATGAGCGAAATAACAAAAGATAAATGGCCAGTGCGCTCTTCTTCAAACACACAGCTTAGTGGTTAGAACACACTCGCATCCTGTGGTCCGACAACGGAAGTGTACTGTATCATCCAGATGGCGGGTTAACCTCATGAGTCCGGTGTGTATCTGTAGGTTTATATACGTTACCGATAAACCACACGGCACCAGACCCTGTGAACTCATCTGCAAGTTTGTTTAAAGATATAGAAGTATTTATTTTGGCACCTCGAAAGTGAATTTGTCTATGTTTAACCCTAGAACACTTAATTTCTTTTTTCTTTTAAAAATTTTTTTTTTACTGGTTTTCATTTCACGTTGAGAAATGACAGTGGTGAAATCAATGTACAGACTATAATGCAAAATACATTTACACCCACATACACACGTTGCATACACGACACAGATTACAATTCATACTCACATTCAAAGAAAAACAAACAAACAAGTAAATGGGCCTTTGGAACTGGCACATTCCTGCTGTAAGTTTGCACAGATGCACAGATCTGAGTACAATATAAATTAAGGTTGAACCTCAGATAGGGCTGCTCAATTAATCGAATTTTAATCGTGATAATGATTTTTTTCCATAATCGAGCAGCCCTAACCTTAGAACACTTTCACTAGAAAAAGTAACACCATCACTATCGCAGAGTGATTTTTACCCGATATAATATACCCAACAAACAGTACGTGTCATAAAAATAAATCAATATATGACAACACATGACAAATTAGAGTGGTTTTCTTTTTTCAACTGTGGCATGTCTAACAAAATGAAAAATAATGTCATGGGAGGACCCTAAAAAAATGCTCCAAAATTACTGAAACATTAGGAATTCGAGAACAAAAAAAAAATCCTAACAAAAATAATAATGACACTGTAAACTTGGTCTTTGCTCCACCCATTCCTGGGACATGTGAGACTTCCCTGGTAAAGGCACAGACTCCTTGACACTCAGACAAACACAACATATTGAAAATCATATAAATACATTTGCTCAGGTGAAACTCACCCAGCGATGGTGCTCGAGGGTTAATCTTGTCCAAGTGATTTATCAGCATTCATACTAATATTATGTGAATTTAGCACTTTATAGTGAAAATTAGGTATTTTCCTGTATTTTAGTCACAGGTCATGTAGATGTTCTTTAAGGCTTAGGGTCAATTTAAAGGTTATTCCATCAAAGCGTAGAAAACTGAAAGGAAAACTGTAATGAAAGAGTGTCTGGAGGTCCACAAAAGGCACACATGATTCTGCTGAAAATCAGAGAAACTGTATTTTATCAGAATTAGGTTAATGGATCTGAAGTATTTCTTATTTAGTAGTTCCATTTTAGATCAGTAGCTGTGTTTGGGTTCAGGTCTCTGAAGGTTAAGGTACTAGAGGTAGCTGCTGCTCAGTTAGAGCTGCAGTTCCACACCTTTTAGTTCGACAATGAGTCAATAACTGTTTCGTTTTAGTCAGTGTTTTAGGAGAAAAAGTGAAGCTTCTTTCATTCAGCACCAAAATGTAAATGTTTTTTGCGATCTTTATTCTTTTATGAAATCAAAGTGAATATCTATGGCTTGTGAATTAACCCATAATGACCCAGTGCTACTTCTGTGGCAGTTCTTAAATGAAGTTTTCTTTCGATTTAACCTTTCTTAAGTGATTTATCACCATCAGTTATAATATTATTCTCTGTAGTTTGTGCTTTTTAAAAAAAAAAAAAACCCATGAAAATCATGTCTTTTCAAGTATTTAATTTACTAATCCTGTAGATGTTGATTAAAAATTCTGCTTATAGTTGACGGTCATAATATCAGAAACAGAAAAATGAAGAAAATGTGACTTTTTCAACAAAATCTATCATTAACTGAACATAAATCTAGTGTCTCCATCCACTGTCGTTGATCCAACTCCATGGATTTTACTGGTCAATCAGTGTTGTAGAAGATGACAGTGTTTCCATATTCCCTACGGTCCACATGGGTCATATCTGATGACCATGAAAAGATGAAGAACTATTTTAAACCAAGGTTCTCCCCAGATGATGGAACAACACCACTGTGCCAGTATACTGCTAGCTCAGCACCGCTATACTCATTTTCTAATTTAGGGTGGGGTTTTTTTTCAATTTTCCCCTGATAATTTCGTTCAAATCTACTGAAATCCATTGGGTTTGCAGCTCCGCGCTCGATTGTACAGTGCCGTGATGTTTTACCTTTGAAATCTCGTGGAGTTGCATCTATCACAAGGTTTAGCGTGAGACTTTCTTCCCATTGGTTGGATATGATGTAATGCATTAAATCAAGCACTCTTATTGGTCGGGATCTGACTGAACGTAAACTCACTTCCTGTTTACATCCAGACAACACAAACCATGACAAAACACCAGCGCTGTACGAAGCCTGATGATCAGAGGGTGAGCTGTGCATTTTTTGTTGCGTCCTTGGGTGTGACCATGGCTACGGTAGCTGAGGAGGAGCGGCCAGAAAAGCGAAGCGACCTCGTGTGCTAGGCACTAGGATACTATAAATTTCTGGAGAGAACCCTGTTAAACCAATTATTTGCGTAGTCTGATCGGATTAGTGGATCAACAGTCATCAAACATTTCAGATCAGTAGGTGGTTGTGGTCGCCAGGGGCCGTTTGGGTCTTTATGGGTTACAGAAGACATTTGAGGAGGTCATTTTCAGTTTTGGGAATCACTATCAAGATCAAGATCAAAATTCACTTTGTCATTACACATATTTCAGAGCAATGAAATTACCCTCCAGTTAGACCCAAGATTACATTAGACAACAGGACATACATGGAATACAGATACAGCTGTACTGATGAATGTGCTCGGTGTTTGCAGAATAAAAGACAAAAATGGAACATTAGGATTTGAGAAAAGAAGAAAGACAAATCATCCTGTAGTCGAAAAACTCTGCAGGGTGTTATTTGTGGGAAAAAAAAACAAACAAACAAAAAAAACACGCCTCCATGTGAAGCCCAAAAAGACAACGATTTGAACACGGGACCAGAAGTATATGTGGGTAGTGGGGGTAAGGACAGGGGTGTGACCTGCCAATGAGCCGGAGGTAGGTGCGCCACAGCCAGTCCGGTGCAGCGCTTCCGAAATGGGTGGGGGTAAAATGTCTATCCAATATTTTCTATCATTTACATAGATTGAGAAATCAACAGGTTACACTGCTCTA
>JAQQZY010000003.1:30087080-30103406 GCA_030068375.1 Ostorhinchus rueppellii
ATGTAATAAAACCCAATAATGTAATAAAATATCCTGACTGATATTGTAATAACATTTTTACTGATAATGTAATACCTCATTACATTATTGTGGATTTATTACATTTTCAGGTGGGTACATTATCATTCGAGTTTGACATCACTTATATAATAATAATAATAATAATAATAATAATAATAATAATAATAATAATAATAATAATAATAATGGGTTCCATTTTTATAGTGCTTTTCTAGACACCCAAAGCTCTTTACATTATTGATCCATTATTCATTCGTGCTCATATTTCCCCTAGTTACTAAAAAATGACCTAAAAGTATCATTAGAGCAGGGGTGTCAAACTCATATTTTAGGTCAGGGGTCACATCCAGCCCATAATAATATCAAGTGGGCTGGACCAGTGAAACACCAGACATAAAAAGCTTCACATAATAATCCAAATTCTTCATTTTGTTTTAATCTGAAATATGAATAACCTGAACAACCATGTACCATCTGACATTTTTTAAGAAAAATAAGTGAAGTGTCAACAATATTCCGTCTCATCTTATTTTTGACACAATGTACCAATCGCTGTGAATCTATTATTTTGTTAAAATTTAACTTTTAAAAAAATTTCTTAAAAATATGTAAATATTTTCATAAAGCAGTTTGACATCCTTTCCAAATTGCAATATCTAATATCTTCAGTGCAGTTTTGGTTTTTTTTTAATTTTGCAGTTTCCTCCTGCGGGCTGGGGTAGAACCTTTGTTGGGTCGGTTTTGCCCCCAGGCCATATGTTTGACACCCCTGCATTAGAGTGTTTGCGTTGTAGATTTCTGCAGTTAAACTATTCATGCTGATGGTGTCGACTCATTTAGAAGGCCACTAAAGGGAGTAGTGACTCACTGTGTCGTCTCCCATGGTGAGTAAAACTAACATCACCAGGCCTTTGACCAAAGCATCAGAAAGGGACGAGATGGGATGAGAACCACGATCAAACAACTTTTAAAGCCAAAGAAAGTGACAAAAGTGATAAAAGCCAGAATCACTGTGGTTGTTTTCATCACTAGACATGACTCTAAATGAAAAGAATGGAGTTTGAAGCTGAAATCACAGTGTTTCTTCTCCAGGGTTGAGTTTGATTAGCAGGCTTATGAAGATACAGTTGTAGAAAAAAATCATTAGATCATCAAAAGTCATCAAAAACAGTGATTATGCAATCGAGTCCCAACTCCTGTGTGTATTATCATGTGACTAAAACAGACAGAAAAGAAAACATGGAATGTCTAAAAGCTCTTTTTTGGTCAGTACAATGCCATAGATATTGATGTAAGAACCCTGGGCGCCGCTACCAGTTATAGGCCCCATGAAAGCATGGTCGATGTGGGCATAAATTCACTATCTTGTCGAACTATCGGGGTTGGGTGGGGAGTGATGATACACACACACCATCACCTATGATCGGGTAAAAACTAAAGCGAAACTTAACATACTTTCCACACTGGCCTACTCTTGTACAGTGGAGCTTATATGACATTTTCATAACTTCCACCCTGTATCTACTTATTTTTTTTATGATCAAGAAAACATGGAAAATGGATAGATATCAGTTCTGAAATTAAACTTTCATGAGCTGTTTTGGTTGTTATCATTATATTTGTCCAAACAAATGTACCTTTAGTTGTACCAGGCATTAAAATGAACAAGAAATTGAAGAGAAAAAGGCTAATAATTTTTTCCGTGGCTATATTTCCTTTGCTAAGTCGCTGTTTGTTGATCCGCTCTTCAGATTTAACGTGACAGTTCTCACCTCGTTTGAAACGGAGGTGATTTATGGTTTTACTGGGGTTGCTTTCTGTCTAAAAACAAAGCTAAGCTAACAGAGCGATAATGTAAACTATCAGCTGATGCAGCGCATGCAGATTATAAGACACCGTTATTTTTGAAAGTTGGTTTGAGCTGTGGTTTGAAGAAAGAAACTTGATCTTATAATACAGATGAGTTCATCAGGTTTATACTTCTTTTAGTCCGTGGATACATAGCTTAGATTTGTCTGGGGTTTTGGTACCGAGTGTGTTCTGGTACACTGTTGTTGAGAGTTCGGAATATCAACACCACATACAACCCCTTTAACTACACCACAGGTGTCAAACATGTTACCCGGGGGCCAATTCCGACCTGCCAAAGGGTTCAATTTGGCCCCTGGGATGAATTTGTGAAATGTGAAAATTACACTGAAGATATAAACAATCAAGGATGTTCAAATCATTTTAGGTCAATTCAATCTAAAGTGGATCAGACAGTAAAATACTAACATAATAACCTATAAATAATGAAAACTGTAAATTTTTCTCTTTGTTTTAGTGTAAAAAGTAAAAAAAAATTAAAATTACACAAAAATGTTCACATTTACAGACTAGCCTTTTATTTTAAAAAAAAGTGAATATCCTGAAATCTCTTATAAACAGTAAGTGGAATTTTAATCATATTCTGCCTGTTATTTCATGTTTTATGTATTTGTAGATCCACTGTGATCTGTGAGTTGTTATTCACATGTATAAATGATAAACTGAGTTGTAATATTGTTAAAATTGCACTTATTTATATGTTGTTGTTTTTTTAGTTTGCAGCCCTCTTCCCTTTCCTCTCAAGCGACTTTGGTCTCTTGCCAGGCCGTCATTGTAAATAAGAATTGTTCTTAATGACTTGCCTGGTTAAATAAAGGCAAAATAAAATAAAGGTTCATATTTGTTCATTTTATGTTTGAGTACAATTCGTAAATATAAATATTTCCATTACGGAATTTTACTTTTTTCTCCCAAAACTTCTTATCCTATCATTTATATTATTTGACTAGTCCCGCCCACTTTATACCATATTAGGCTGTATGTGGCCCCTGAGCTAAAAATGACTTTGACACCTGTTTAACTCTATTCTGCTGCTAATTCAGGACTTTTACTCATATCGGAGCGTTTTTACATTAGTATAGGAGTACTTTTACTGAACTGAATGATGTGAATACTGCCTCTTCCACTGCTTGCTCATCCACTCCTCCTGTGGAAATTGTCTTCCCTCTCCTGAGAGTGTGTCTGTCATTCTTCAAGCTGTGCAGTTGCTGACAGCTGACTGTCTGTGCCAGCAGCTGGTTCACTGGGTCATATTTTAGTGCTGCAGGGGAATTAATAATTTAAGGCTATTTTAAAGTTCGACTTTGGGATCTTTGTTGTGAGATTCAAATTGACTGCTTCTGAAAACATGTCAGGCTGCACTGATGCTCCTGAGATTCGCTGGGAAATCCCAAACCAGAATGGATGCTGCAGGAAACAAGACAAGTGTGTGTTTGTGCTGGTGCCAGGTAGCAGTGTGGCGTCAGGGTGGGATTTCATATGTATTTGTATGCATGTATTGTTCACGGCTTGCAGATCAACAGCCTCCACAGCTCACTGAGGAAACAACAGACTCCTCAATTAACATACATATTTGCTTCCATGCCCACACAATGGTAATGATATATACTGTATTATAGCACATTATACTTATGCATGCTTAACTTACACCCACTTGTTTAGATGCAACAGATCGGACGCATTTGCATAAAAACGGAACGCAAAGCCAGCCGCTTGTGCGTTGTCTGCTCAAAATACTCCATCCATGTTTCACTGGTGCTCTACTTTCATTCTTTTCTTCTTCCCGTCTCCTGTGTGGGGTCTGGGGGTTGTGTTTTGGAGCCTGTGGGAGGTTATTTGGTCTGCTCTCTGCAGACTGTATGCAGACAAACAGAGCTTTGAAGGCCACCTCATTCTCTCCCACATGGGTCGGAGGAACGTACCAGTCGTACCGTCCGCTGTTTTGGCTGGAGCAGAGCATCTTGACCCCACCGAAGAGGAGGGGGCGGAGGAAGCGTGTGCACACATGACTGTGTTTTAGCAGCCAGTTAAGGCTAATGCGTAGGCAAGTGTATTTGTGCAGCACATTTCAGCAACGAGCCCATTCAAGGAGCTTCACACAGGACATTGAAATCAGTGTTTCGCACAGGACAGGAATCTATTTGTGGTGGTGAGGTCATGGACAGGGGGTCGGGGGTACGACCAAGAAAAACACACGAGTTTTAACACTTGAACACTTGCATTACGTACAGTTGCATCATTACTAATGAGCAGAACCACACTACTTACAGCGTTAGCTAAGCGGCAGCAGCTAAACAAGTGTGACGTGGCTAGCCTGTTGGCTAACGCTAATGCTGCTAACAGTGTGAGTTCATGTCTGTGCACATGTTGAGCTTCAGCGACAGTAACAGACACAGAATAATAGAACAGGAGGAGTTAGAGCTGTTCACAACACTGACCTTTGACTTTCAGACCGTTCTTCTTCTTCTTCTTCTTCTTCTTCGTCTTCGTCTTCTTCTTCTTCTTCTTCTTCTTCTTCTTCTTCTTCTTCTTCTTCTTCTTCCAGATGAGGTGTGTTAAGTGTGTCTTCTTTGGTTTTATCGGCAGTGATGATTCACACCACCACCTACTGCACTGGAATTGTAATGACGAGCTACATCAAGATGCTTTTATGAGCGAGGTCGAGCCAAAAGGCGGACATTTTTTTTTCATGGCGGGCCGCCATGAATAAATGAATGTATGGGAAACACTGGAAACGCAACAGGGAAAAAGAAACACATTTAAGACATCCTAAAATAAACTTATAAAAGGTGATTAAAAACGGCAAGTAAGAAAACAACACATAACATCCTTAAATATAAACACACACACATATTAAAGTAAGAGTTGCAGTGCAAAGTTTGGAAAGAGAATATAAAATGTAAAAAGTCCAAAGCCTTTTTGTCAAAGGCAGCAGTGAACAGGTGAGTCTTTAACCTGGTCTTTAACCTGTGTAAAAGAACTCAGACGCTCAGCAGACCTGGTATTTTCTGGTAGTTTGTTCCAGATATACGGAGCCTAGAAACTGAACGCTGATTCTTCATGTTTAGTTGTGACTTTTGGAACACAGAGCAGACCTGCACCTGATGATCTGAGTGGTCTGGATGGTTCAGACTGGACTAGAAGGTCTCTGATGGATTTTTTGGCCTAAACCATTCAGTGCTTTATATGCAAACAAGAGAATTCTAAAGTCTGTTCTCTGACGGACAGGGAGCCAGTGTAGACACCTCAGAACTGGACTGATGTGGTCCACGGTCTCGGTCTTAGTGTGGAGTCGAGCAGCAGCCTTCTGGAGCAGCAGTTTGGTTAAGAACACTCCCCCGCTCCCCTATAGCTATCAGCTCCTTCTTTCTTGGGAATGCACTGCACTATTCACATTTATCACCATTTACGTCAGCTCCTGCTCCTGAGCACACTGAAAATAAGACCCAAAATGCCTGAACCCAAAAAAGAGTGGGACATTTTTAAGCAAACTACTCCTTGGCACACAAAATAATGCAACGATCCCTCCCTAGAATGGATAGCTGTTATGGAACACTGCCTTTGGTGATGTTTGCAAAGTGTTTATACATCTATAAAACGTGATGATTTCCATTTACAATACACGGTAAATCAGTGCCAGCTACCTTCTACAGTTAAATAAAAGAAGTAGATGACCCAAAGGAGTGATATTTTGCTTTTTTAAATGGAATTATGCATTTCAAACATCTCCCTGTGCTCTACATAAACTGTAAATGCTCTGCTTGGGTCTGAATTCTTCATTCATTCAACTCCACAGGTCCATCTTCAACACTATTTCTGACTAATGACACCAGAAAGGTGGTTCTGAGCGCTGGCCCTTTAAATGCACATGAGCCACTTCAGGCCCCGCCCCCTCCAGGTTGTTAACTGTGCTGCTCTGTCCCTTTTCAGCCACTTGTGTTCATTAATACAAGAACCATCTGAACATTTTAGGGAATCTGCTCAAAGTTTGGACATATTTTCAGTTTTTACTCCAACCGCTGCTGATAAACGATTATGTGGAACTCGGAGAAATGTTTGGAGAAGTCTTGACCTTATATGTGCAAATATTATTATGTAACTAGTTATAGATAACAAATTAAACAGGAATTGAAACAGGTTGTAGAAATCCACTTGATGTTTTGCCAAAATGGATATAAAAATTGTTTTGCAAATTCAGACTGTATGAACTATCAGGGTCCAAATACACAAATAAATGAAGCAGACTAATAAAAGTGGGTTTAGATAAATATGAGCCCTTTAATACTATCAGCACTAACTCTTTGAAATAAATCATACCCAATAATTTCATGGTAATTAACAGCAGAGCATAGAAAACAGCACCTTCTGTAATTGGCCTCCTCTGCATAACTCTTCACATTAGTAATGAATAGTATCGTGATTAATGACATTTACGTAATTACTCTTTATTGTTTTCACTGTGAAATGTTTATTTGTGAAATGCTTCCATAAAAAGTTCTGAGATTAATGCTTGCTTTATTGGTGTATTAACAAAGGATCAGCTGTCACTTTACAAAAACAAGCAATACATGAATTAAATATAGAATTAAATAAGTTAATCAATAGAAAATAATGTTAGCTGCAGTCGTACTCGTCCCCCCCCTCTTATTCTTTATCTCACTCCCACACTCATCCCACCCACACCCCTTCCCGTGCTGCCCCCCTACCCTTTCTTTTTCCCAGTCCCTCCTTCCCAGCTCAATAAACTCCGACTTCATTTGCCACAATGTTGCAGCAGGCTGTTGGCAGACCTGACGGCCCTGTCGCACAGCGCCGACGCTTGAATGCAGCGCACCGAGCACACACTGGCTGCATTGTGCCTTTGACGAGGCCCTACATCTTAGTCACTCGAGAGCCTGCGTGTGCGACCGTGTGTATGCGGAGTTGATGGTGAGGGCACGCCTCTGTGCCCGCATCCAGTACGTACCCTCACACAAATGCAAATAGAGTGTGCGCTCCGGCACCTCGGCTGTTACATCTGCCTTCCAGTGGCCGACGCAGGGGTGTGGAGATATTTATTAATGCCTGTCATGATGAACAGCGCTGAATGATAAACAGGAGGGGTCAGGGTCTGATCAATACTCTACACTACACAGGAATGCATCCATTATTGGCTAAGGCACATCTCCCTGCATCTCCTTTTCCACTTTTCCCCTTCACTCTCTGACTCTTTCTCCCTGTAAAGCAGGGATGTGAAGCTCATTTTAGTTCAGAGGACAAATACATACAGCCCAAAATGAGCTGAAGTGGGCCAAACCAGCACAAATAATATATAATATATCAATCATGTCAATTCTAAACTATTTATTGACAGAGCTGTGAATGAATCTGCCTTAGGTTTGACTTTATATGCAGACTACCTTATAACACATTCATAAATGTTTCAGAATTGGGCTGTACACATCTTATATCTGATAAATGAACATCTAACATAGCCTTTATTGATTTAGTTCAGGGGTGTCAAACTCATTTTATTTAAGGGCCACATACAGCTCACTCTGATCTGACGTGGGCCAAACCAGCAAAATAACATAATAATATAGAAATAATCTCAATTCTAAACATTTTATGTCAAATTTAAATGTTTTAGAGTGAAAAAATTGCATACATCTACAAACTATCCTTTAAAAATGTGAACAGCATGAACAACCATGAACCAAATTATATTTATAAAGAGGAGTTTATGCCAGTGTTATGCCTCAGCTTGTCATGTTCATTACAACGAACAGATGACAGTAGATCTACAAATACACAAAACATTTAGTCAAAGGCAGAAAATTGTTCAAATTGCACTGAATTCTCTTAAGACATTTGAGGTTGTTCCTATTTGTTCAGATTATTCACATTTTTTGGGAAAGGATAGTTGGTAAATGTAAAAATGTCCAATAACTGAAGGGTTGGCAGTTCAAATCCCGCTCTGTCCGAGTCAGTCCGTTGTGTCCTTGGGCAAGACAACTTCACCCTCCTTGCCTCCAGTGTCACTCACACTGGTGTATGAATGTTCGGTGGTGGTCAATTGGCAGCCACACTTCTGCCAGTCTGCCCCTACAGATGTAGTTTACCACCACCAGAGGGAGAATGTGGGAGTGATTAATAATGGATCAATAATGTAAAGGACTTTGGGTGACTTGAAAAGTGCTGTAAAAATTGAATCCATTATTATTATTATTACTATTATTAGGCCCGGGCACTGGACATAAACGTCCGGCGAGGGCCTATTAAAATTGCATGGTTCCGTTATTATTATTCCGTGCTGAAATGATCACATTTTTCACCCCCTGAACATTAACAAAAAGTATTTTTTATTTTTTTAATTATTATTATTATTATTATTATTATTATTATTATTATTATTATTATTATTATTAATACAAAGAAACTTTTGTCGTGGTCATTATTTATCGGTTAATTGTTAATTGATTGTAAGTTACTCGTCTGATCCATTTGAGATTGAATTGGGCTGAATTTGGCTCCTGAACTAAAATGATTGTTAATGTAGGGGATGGGAATCAATGACCGGCTCTTTTTGAGGACTGGTTCCCAGTAGCTGAGTTTCTTGGAATCCTTTGGCTGCCTGCTTAAACCTGCTGGTGCTCTTTTATTCCCTCACCAAAGGAGAATCAATAAGAAAATCAATGAGCAAAACGGATAATGGAATCGTTCAATTCTTATACGATTCTTTTCCCTAATCTTAAGTGACTTTTTTTTTCGCATTTACAAATTCCTCCTGCGGACCGGTTGGACCCTTTGGCGGGCTGGTTTTGGCCCACGGACCGTATGTTGAACACCTGCGCTGTAAAGTCTTCTAATCTTTGGCTACTCTCCACCCAGTCTTCCTGCCAAAAGTCTCTACAGAATAACTCTTCTTGCTGCGTTTAATGGTTTAACTACTTTAAAGAAAAGGCCAAGGCTTTCCTTTGTCTCTCACTCTTTAATCATATTAAGTACTGGGCAAGAACGACAGCTTCATTTTTTGATGTGCACTAAAACAAGCTTCATATCTCAAGTGCTCAAGTGGCCACTCATCATCTTGTGTCCGCTCATATAGTCGACGCTCGCTCAGGCCTAGTTTTGCATGTAAAACACTCCCTCTTTTTCATGCGCCGCTATGTTGTACATGCTCTTATTGTCTGATTTCACTTTGTGTTTCTCCCTCACACACACACCCCCCAACTCACACACACAGAAAACCCTCTTCCCACCTGATTGCTTTCCCATTTTTCTTGCGGAGAGATTTATGGTTAGGGGAATGTTGGAGACAGGCTATTACCATGTCCTGTTTGAACTCATCAGTCAGACAAAATGGTCGTGGTGGTCGCCGCGACATTCCCAGGCCTTCGCGCGACACACTCCCTCCCCCTGCTCTCACCCATGTTAACCCTGCTCCAGTGGCGGCCCAGGCTCCCACACTGCCTTGTTTTTCATTAGCATTAGCGGCGGCGGAGTTGTGTCCCGGTGCTTCGCCCTGCCCCGGAGAGAATCAGGTGTTTAATCCACAAATCACAGTCGCTTTAGGCTTTTAGTAAGTGGAAGATGTAAAAAACTAACAGGATGTTTTATTGGTGGTTCCCATGCAAAGGCAGTTTCACATGAACTCACATGAATATAAAACTACTTTAAGGAAAACATCACAGGTTTTTAGTATTGTTTCCATTTGGGCTGATTAATCAATTGAGGTTATACTTTCAAAAAACTGTAAAAAAAAAAATCAAATCAAGGTTATTCCTCTTATCTGGAGACATTTCCCATTTAATATTGTACGCTGATCATGAATGTGTTTCTGTAGTCCTGTATAATTTAACAAAGAAAGTATTTCTTAATCAAGCTTTGTCTTCAGTTCACGCAGCCAGAAAGCACTTCATTAAAATCAGAAATTGTCAATAACCCTAAAAAAAAAAAAAAAAAAATCATGATTGAGTTTTCAGTTTCTATAACAGGCGTTGATAATTACCAAATCTGTATTTGTAATTTTTTTAAATGATCTGTATTACAGTTTAAACTTTTGCAATATCTAACATTATGGCTCGGCAAAAACAAAAAAAAAGTAATATTTTTATTTATTAATGTTTTCAGTGCTCTGGGTGATTCATGATAATAGTCAATTTTGTGTTTTCTAGCATCTGAAGACAAAATATGACTGAAAAAAACTCTTTCTTTTCTAAAACTGAATGCCATACATGTTGGAGAAACACATTCATTATTAATATATTGCAAGAAACAAACAAGTTTTTATTAAACAAGAAAGATCTTATTGGAATTTTGCAGTTAAGACACTTGAGCAACTTTCCCAGAGCACATCCTTGATCTATGGCTTTAATTCAGCTCAATCCGATAAAGCAAATGCATTTTAAAACGTGGTCAGTTATGGCCTTGAGCAGTGTCCCTCCTGCAGCCCTATCCTGTATCGATGAAACATCGTGGCTAATGAAGACAGAACATTTATTTACACAAAGGTGTTTATAAGACCAGCAGGTTCATGTAGAAATCCAGTCAAAACACAACCAATCTTTAAGTTGTTCTTTGATTTGACAGTGACTTTATAGTTAGTTCTACATAAGTTGCTCTAAAACTCGATACCGTTTTCATTTTTACTCCAATATTTGCTCCCAACATTGATTTATTGATTATTAAAACCTGGTATTGGTAATAATAACATCACAGTAGCCTGTTCTGTTTGTACATTATGTGCTGGCATTGTTTCAGGTCGGAAATGTGCCAGTTTCCTCTTGCACATAAAAAAACGAATCCCTTCTTTTAAAGCAGGCAGGCACTTGCACAATTTAATGCAATAAAAACAAGGGCCTGCAATAAATTCAGCCTTTTTGAAGCTTTGAGTATAAATCGAGGCTGTCATACAGGTTGGGATTCATATTCTGTAATTCCTTTAGTCCAATTAAAGAATATGACACAAGACATTCGCTGCTCCACTCCCCTTCTTTTTCTATATTTTGTCTTTGCGCCCTTGTATCTCGTTTTGCCTTTTTCCCTTTCGCAGTTCTACAAATGAAACGATGCACAGTTTGTTGCTGTCTTTGCAACATTAGTCACAGAGATGAATGCAAACAGTCATCGGCCGCACCTGAAGCTGTAACTAATAAAGAAGTAAGTGTAATTGTGTTTGAAGGTAGCCGGCCCCTCTTCCCAGCCTCGGTGCGTCTGAACTTCCTCAGTGGCCTCCGTGAGGGACAGAAGCTGTCAGGTCCAAACAGTGCCGTGTTGATCTCTCTTCCTATCCACTGTACCACACACCATTTCTCCTACAATGTACTGTCAAGCCACACTGTCCTGCTTCTATAAATTTAATTAGAACTGACTGTGCTTTGGTCGGAGATGTATAGAGAGGAGGCAGCAGTGCTTGCTGCTTTGTATTTGGTGGCTGGGGGTTATTTTGCTCGCGCTGCTTTGGCCAATACAAGTAATGAAGCCCACACAGCTTACCGGATCATCCTGGCATTGTTAGAGCCCATATATTCCTTTTTGGCGCATAAAGTTCACAATAGGTGGCTGGTGTTTCGCCCGTGCTGTCTTAAGCATGTTAATATTGTTTCAGAGCTCCCACGGTCAGCCCCAAACTGGCGGGCTTCAGTCTTGGCCCGCGTTTAGTTATCGCCCCAAGTCCGACTGAGCTGAAGCCTCGGCATCCGTTTCACCTCGGCATGCCTGCCACCAAGCTTGAATTCCACACTTATCTACAAGCAGCAGAACGGGTCTCAAGAGAGTAAAAAAATTCACTCCCTCACACTCGTAAGCCGACCCCCTCCCTGTCCCACATACAGATGTGTTCACGGAGTGAGGCATTAGCCGGTGGAGTAGCCATGTATGTTCTGGAGTACATATCAAAGCCTCCCAGAGGTTTTCTTTTTTTTTTTTTTCTTGACTTTCCTCCCTTTCCTCATCTTTTCTCTCCCTCTGACACTCTTCAGCTCACAGTGCATTGGAGCAAGGCTGCTGATAGGGGTGTGTGCCCACTGATAAGTAAACACTCTCAAGGGGCTTATAGAGAAAAGACACTGTTGAATATTCACTTCATTGTGTTGCAGAGCTAACTCCACCATAACTGCCTGTCAGCTAGTGGACGTAAACAGATAACCAAACTCGTCCTGAAGCCGTGTCGACTGTTAAGTAGCCGCATGTGGGGAAGCGAATATTAGGGTGTCCTGTTTAGCAAACCGAGGCAGTGCTGAAGGCTTGTTTTGCTTCACTCAACACAAGTGCCATTTGTCATCCCTTAGGAGGGCTCATCGGAATCAGGCCTGCCTGACAAGTCACATTGAGTGAGATAGTGAAAGAAGGGTGGTGAGCGATGCCAGATTGGCTTGCCGCTGCTCCTCCGAAAGGGTTGATAAGTACAGCACAGGGATGGAGTGGCTGTTAAAAGCAGTGTTACAGGTGTCACTCATTCCAGTAAGGGCCAGTTTTCCTTCAGAATCACTCCTTGACTCGGTGACACTGCTTCTAATCCAAGCTTTTCTACATGGACCTGACACCTACTCTGCTTCCTCTGAGTCCATCATTGGACTGTTAAGTTTTTTTTATTTTTGCATTGCTGCATGTAAAATAGTAGCCTATAAATCTAGACCACCCAGCGGCAGAAAATATTCTTGCCTAGCTTGTGGTCTAGCATCACATGGTAGGAGACAATCCTGGCTCTGACACAAAGTATGCCGGACCAATCAAAACGCTCTGTCTGTGTAGTGAGTCACTGGGGTGGGCTTTGTACGATGACGACAGGGCTGTGCGAGGGCGAGATAGCAGAACAACCATAGAGAGCAACGAAGATGGATGTGGCTCAGGAACTGCGCTCGTTTGAATCGGCTTTTGTCGTCGATTTTGTTAGAGTTGGACTTGGGCTTTTCTTTGAAAGTTGAGCAGAAAGAAGCACTGAAGTCATTGGTTTAAAGAAGGATGGATTTGCTGTTTTGTTGACCGGCTACGGTAACAGTCTAATATACCAGCTGGCTCCACTTGTAGCTCTGAATACGTCACACTGTCGGTTGCTCTGATTGGTCATAGAACTGGCCTATTGCATGCAGGAACAGTTTGAAGGACAACAGTTGAATCCACCCACAGGCTTCAGCTCTGTCAATGGTCCGATTCCAGACTAAACAGTTCATGGATAGTCTAGCCTGCCAGGCTAGTAAAATAGTGTATAGATCAGTGGAAATCTGGAAGTGTATGTGCGTAATAATACTGTATGAATTATTTCAGGTACAGAATTAGGATGTGGAGACTTGAATGGACTGTGACTGTTTGTAAATGCAGTTTTTTCCCTCTTATCTTATATCTATTGTTTGTTTCTGTAAATGAACAGTACTGCCCAAACGTCCACGGCCGTCTTTAACAACATATTTATATCTCATTGTTTTTTCTTTAGATTCAGATAGAAAATACAAAAAAATCTGAGTGCGACTTTAAAATGAAATGTGTTCTAAAGGTTAAAGCCAGTATTGAGTGCGATCCCTGACCCCATGACAAAAAGCAGCACAAACGGTTCGAACCATCTGACACGTGAAAACGAATAAAATAAGTCATATTGTTTGAACAAAAGGGTTAAAGCTGTATTATGTGTAAAGGGAGGTCACATGAAATGCCACTTTGGTTTATTGAAGCAGTTTTTTTCCATTGTCCATAATTCACATGTATGAGATTGAATCCTAATACAGAGGCTGAGAAACACTATAATCTGTAGGACTAGGACTGGATGTTAAGGGTGCACCTAATGGGGATCTTAATATGCTATAAACATACTACTACTATGAATAGGATTATAAAATAAGTATCATATTCACCTTCATCAGCCAATTTAAAAGCTTTAGAAATCATATTGTCTTGTCAAAAAGAGCATTTAGTGCGTGCAAACATTGGGACATTAACTCAAGGATAATCTGTTTTAGTTTGATTCTGGCCTTCATGAACTGCAAATCTAAGCCTCTATTAAATTTGCACACACTCATGTGACGGTCATGGGCATTGTATAATGAACCCTTTTATATAATTATGAAGCTAATTTATCAATATTATTTAACAGGAGTGGTAGCACGCGTATGACTGTGCAGGAAATGATTCGGATACTTTCTAATGCTAAACGGCATGACTGTCATGCAAATTTCTTGTGATTTCTCCCCGTTTGTGGTAATGTTTTTAATCCCCAGATTCTTTCTTTAAGCTCTTCTTGACATCCACCCACATGAAGAGAAACGCTGACATGTTCAAGGATTCAAGGAGGACTGGAGGAGAATTTATTGTCATTCCGATCGAGTGTGTTGTACACGAGAGGAACGCAAATACGACGGTCTTAGTAAAAAGGCAATGCCAAGATAAGAAACTATAAATGATAAAAAGATTGGATATTTATTTATTTTTTTATTTATTTGACGGGGATAATGCAGTGAAACACAGTTGCAGCTGATGTGATGCATATAGAGTTTATAGCTAGTGCTAATCCTTAGCTCCAGTTCCCGGTTGGGCTCCTCCACAACACTGCAGTACAAAATAAAATGTACTGTACATAATTTAAAACAATATCCCTAAAAATATGATAAAGGATGATAGATGAACTGATTTTCCCTCCCCTCCTTGCATCAAAATGACTAATTGTCCAGTTACAGACCCCATACTGTTTCTGGACCACATGCACAGGGTCCGTACGGGAGCTTGAAACCCTTGAAAATGCTTGAAATTCAGTGTTGTGTTTTCAGGATCTAAAAAGTGCTTGGATGAAAGCGCTCGCAATTAGAACTCAGTGATGGGATTTATTTGTTTATTTTTAATATTAACTCTGCCAGGTTGGATGGTAAGCCAAAGCCACTCACAGAGAAGTGATACATGTTGGAAAAATCAAAGTTTATGTCCAAAAAAATCCTATTAGCGGGTGCTCCCAGGTCGACCTCTGGCAGATTTTGATTGTGAGCCTGATGAACGGCAAGTGGCCTCCCTTTTTGTCGGGATAAAACTTTGTGTTCTCCTTTAAGTTTCTACATTTTTACTGTTATAAAACATTATTTTAGATGTTTCCAGCATAATATAATGTACGTCATTGTGATAAAAAGTGAAAAAAACAATCCTGAGTGTATGTAGTCCTGTGGATAAGGTGCTGTGCCTGAAAAATTTGAAAATGACCCTTAAAAGTGCTTAATTTGACCTCGATAAATGTGTCCGATCCCCACGTAAAAGTCCTCTCCACATGATTCTTCCTTTTGTTCTTTGGTTCAGGCTGCGTGGACGGGTCTACAGGTGTGAAAGTCACTTTATAACCAGGACTCGACTTGCAAGTGTTCACTTATTTTTCCATGAATAAGCCGGTCACACGTCTTAAAGTGAATTTTTAAAACCTGATCCTGAATGCATGGCTGCAGCTCTTTACATAATCACATCACAGCTCTCAGCGTGAGTCCCATCACCTCTCAAGAGGAAAGGGAATGCATTAAGATACGTGGCACAAATGTCTATAGGATGCATTGAACAAATGTCGAATAGGTCCCTAAAGGACCCCCGATGGAGCTTGTGTTTGACTGGCTGAGTTTGTGTGTGTGCATTTCTGGGTCTTTCCCCCTTCCTTGTTTATTTCCTCTCTCTCTCGCTCTCTGTGTCTGTCTCCTTGACCGCCGTGCCCTGCTCTTCCTTCCACAAAAGCGTCCATTCGTCTGTCTCAGCCGTTTCCCAGCGGAGGTCCGTGGGCTGAGGAATCCCCTTCAGAGTGGGCCTTTATCTGGAGCGGTGCCAGCGGTAGGAGAGGCCTGATTTTAAAAGGACCCTCTGTAGACCCGCTGTCAAGCACAGAGAGAGGCAGACCTGATGGATATCTGAGCTTCTCAGAGAGAGGCTGGCACTGGGAGGCCCGGGCCAGCCAACAAAACCTGCTGGCCTCTGTAGCATTCTCCCACTCTTGTTCATTCATTTCCGCTCTCCGTCTGTGTGATTCCATCTCCAACACTCGTCTGTTTCCTGCTTAGTCCTTCCCGCAGCGTAGTTCACTGGCAGAGCTGTGAATGAACCTGCCTTTGGTTTGGCTTTATATGGAGACGACCTTATCAAAGGTTTATAAATGTTTCATAACTGGGTTGTAAACAAACATGTAACGCAGCCTTCAGTGCTTTAGTTCAGGAGTGTGGAACACATTTCAGGGGTCATATACACTAGGGCTGCTCAATTAATCACATTTTAACCGTGATTACGATTTTGGCTCCAGACGATCTCAAAATTCACATAATCGAGGAAAAACGATTATTTGATTTCCGTTCTCAGATGCGTTTTTTTTCTACTTCTGTGCTGTACTCACATCACGTAACTCTGTGCTGCTGTACGACTAGCGAACCATTCACGCTAAACTTCGTACACAGGATTTCCTTTTCTTGTCTTTATGAAGTCGTCTTGAAGTCAAAAACAGGACAATCATTG
>JAQQZY010000003.1:30138658-30152286 GCA_030068375.1 Ostorhinchus rueppellii
TTTTTTACGTCTGTCTTTTGTCACCTGGTTTGTTGGGTGGTATTCTAAATAATTTCACTAATTTCGCTAATTTAAAAAAAAAAAAAAAAAAAAAGGAATGGCAATAAATTACAGTTCGCTCTCTGAGGGGACATTACTGTGTTTTGACCCTGTCCTGTTGTCTGAATGCTGAGACCGAAAAGATTGTGGTCTGGTCTAATTCCTGGCAACAGCTTAATGTGTAAATTGCAGGCCTTGAACTAGAAATATGTGTATTAGCGTAAAAGAAAGGGAGAGTGTGAGTGTGTTAGCACTAAAACCCTTCAAGGTTTCAGGGAGTGATTTGTCACGAAAGAGCCTGCGGCACTTATGATGTGGAATGCACAAAGGTGTGTGTGTGTGTGTGTGTGTGTGTGTGTGTGTGTGTGTGTGTGTCAGACAAAGCGACATCTCAGGAAAGGGTAGCTCTGGCCTCCCCTGTGCTTTTTTGTTTCAGTGGCTCCAATGACAAAATGTGTCAGTGTTTAGAAAGAGGCCGCCGCAGAGCATGTCCTGACACATCTAAATCTGCAACTGTCTCACACATATGGATTCATGCACTAACACACACACACACACACACACACACACACACACACACACACACACACACACACACAGGCATCCGCAGCGAGGTGTCCCGCGGGCCATCTGGAAGTGCAGAGCGAGGCACAGCTGGTCTCCGGTGAACTCCAGTGTGGACCCCTCATCTGCAAGATCACACAGCCAGTTGCCAATCACTGACTTGAAGCGTGTTTGTGCACAAGTGGGAAGTGTGAGCGTCGGCGTCCAAGAGCAGAGGTCCAACCCAAAAAACAAAAAAAAAAAAAAAAAAGAGAGAGGTCCCTCAAAATTTCCTGGATGCATACATGGAATAGTTGTCGCTTAGTTTGTCTGCGACCTTACTTCCATCCTCTTGAGAGTTTGTGTGTGTGTGTGTGTGTGTGTGTGTGTGTGTGTGTGTGCGCGCGGTTGGAGACTTTGACGACTGCACAGACACTAAACGTAACTGAAAAATTGCCTCCATCTGTTGGCAGTGGAAAAAATCTGAGAGGACAAATTGAAAAGATTGCAAGGATAAAGCCGTCATAGTGAATTAGTATCGCAGCAGGAAGACTTCTTGTTATCAGGGTATTTGTAAAATATTCAGGCTTACATGTGGGAAGAAGGGGGGAAACGGGGAGAAGTGGCTGTAGCTGAAGGGGAAGAACAGGCTGCTGACTTCAACTGATTCCCAAGTTTGTGCAGTCTGCATGTAGAAGCCTTATCTATACGAGTGCGCACGGACATGTTTTTTTTTCTTCTTCTTCTTCTATTATTTAGGTTGATGTGGATCACACCCACCACCTGCAGCTATACTTCCTCATTTGAATAGTCATGGAGCTTCAGTGCAGCCACGCTAACGACCGTGACGTCTTAAAAATTCCTCAAACCTGGCTACTTTTCGGAGTTGCAGCAAAATCGAGTATATACGTTTCATTTATTGGCAGCACGAAGAAGCTTAATACCCTGAAAAGCGCTTATAGCGAGCACGGTCACAGTGATCAGCCGCTTCTATGGATTTAAAGGCTTGGAACACCATCACTCCTAAATAAATGCTGCTTAAATGCTGTTCTGTGGTAGTTATAGAGTCCGCTTCCAGCAGAAGAAGATGATCATTCTGGTTTCCTAAGGCTGGGGAAGTCGTGGCAGGAAAATAAAGTCATTTTCTGTCAATTAAAAAAAAAAAAGTCCTCATAGCTTATGACTATACCGAATTAAATATGTACGTAATAACTGCAGTGTAGAGGTTGATTATAATACAGGTGTGGAAAAAATGATTAGACCACCTGTTGTTTTCTTCAGTTTCTTGTTCCTTTTAATGCCTGGTCCAACTAAAGGTGCATTTGTTTGGACAAATATAAAAATAACAACAAAAATAGCTCATAAGAGTTTAATTTCAGAGCTGATATCTATCCATTTAACATGCTTTTTTGAAAATAACCAAATCACTTCAGTTCTTACATCAATATTTTTAGCTTTTGTTTGTTTGTTTTTGAGTTTGTAAACATGTATGGGTTGTTGTTTGTTACTATCAATCAATCAATCAATCAAACTTTATTTATAGAGCACTGTTCATACAAAAAAGCAGCTCAAAGTGCTTCACATTTAACAATACAGCAAATAATATACATAACAGAAATACCTGTTCTCCCACATGTTCCCTACAGTGCACACACACACACACACACACACACACACGCGCGCGCGCACTTAAAACACAGATTTAAAAACATTGAGGAATTAGTAAAAGTGAGGAAACACCAGAGAGAGAAAGAAAGAAAGAAAGAAAGAAAGAAAGAAAGAAAAAGTGCTGTAGAACAATAAAATGACAATACCAATAAAATTTCAGACAAACATTTAAAATATAAAAACAGTAAAATGAATAAAATTCAATAACAATCTGGCTAAGGTGATAAAAATAATAAGCTAAATAAATGTTAAGTAAAAACCAAACTAAAACGACAATAAATAAATAAATAAATAAAATTCAATTAAAAGCCAAACTAAAGAGATGGGTCTTGAGTTTGCTTTTAAAAAAATTGACATTAATTGACAAAAATTTATTATTATTATTATTATTATTATTATTATTATTATTATTATTATTATTATTATTGTGTTGTTTTGTTTAGTTATGTTCAGATATGTTGGTGTAGGAAGATGGACTGTATGGGATGTCAGACAAATGTTTTCTTCTTGCTGCTCTTTTCCAATTCCTGAAGGTGTGGATTTGATCATGGAGAGCGCATTGATTCTGTTGTCCACCCTCATGAAAGGAACAAAACAAATAAATGAAAAAATCTATGGCATCGTACTGACAAAAACAGTGCTTCTGTCTGTTTTAGTCACATGATGCACACAGGAGTGAGGACTGGATTGTTTTTGATGACTTTTGATGGTCTAATCATTTTTTCTGCGACCGTAGATGGTATTCTGGAAGAGAAATGCAGAAGAAGACAGAAATCAGGAAAATTATTAACAGTTAACGCAAAACAAAAAAAAAAAAGCACTAGGGTAAGAAAAAGTATGTGAACCCTTTGAAATGTTTTCCTTTCCTGCATGAATTTGGTCATAAAACGTGATCTGATCTGCATTTAATCACAGGTGCAGGCAAACATAATGGGCTTAAACTAATATTACACAAACCGTCTAATACTTTGTGCTTTTATTGAACATATCAGTGTCATCAGGGAGTGGAAAGTCTTCAGAGGTGTGGAATATGACAGTCTGCTCAAAGGTGCATAATCTGGTAAAATGAGGAATACAAGACTTGATCTGATTTCACTAACAGGTCGGTACTGAAAGGATTCTAGTGCAACTATTTTTGTTATATTCATAGGTTTTGACAATGTTTCTGTCAGTAAAACATCATTTACTGTGAATTATGCATGTATTCATTCAGGCATTCATTCAAATGAACTTTTTTACAGCACAACAGGTACAGTCTCAACCAAAAAACTGACTGGATTGAACTCCTCGAAAGCTTTTCAATCCAAACTCAAAGTGCGACAGACGAACTCAATGACTCGTTCTTGTTTTTCATGGTTTGACTCGTCCTGTAAATGCTCGTATGTTTTAACTGTGTTGGATTTGATGCTGCCTCTTGGTCAGGACTCCCTTAAAACAGAGGCTCTTAATCTGAATGGGATCTGTTTTCCTGGTTAAATAAAGGTTAAATAAAAAATGGGCACTCAAGTATAAAAGTACATAAAGTCAAAGTCTTGGAGGGAAAGAATATGACTGAAAAATTGTGTAATTTTTACTTGACGTAAATGTCTGTGTGGTTTTATCTAATCCAACTTTATCAGTAAAACACTTTAAAACAACCCCAGCGAACCACAGTGCTGCACAGAGAAATACATAAAATATAAATAACAGATTAAAATACAAGAGTAGATTAAAAACAATTAAAAAAAAACAAAACAATGAACCGATACCAAATAAAAACAACTGAATAAAAATAATACATTAAACATCTTGCATGGTTTAAAAGCCAAGGACGAACTCATTTAAACCCTTTTTTTTTCTATCACATGGATGCAGATCAGATCCTATTTTATGACCAATTCCTGCAGAAAACTGGGACATTTCACAGGATTCACACTTTTTCTTGCCATTGCATATAAAAACCTCTGACGCTGCTGAACATTTCTGAAATAAAAGCGTTTTAGTTCCTCTCCTCCCTTGTTGCTTTGCAGTATCTGCTCTCATACGCGCAAGAGACGAGTTAAACCGAGCTCCAGACAGAAGAAGAAGAACAGAGATATTACCGCCGACCCATCAGTCACAGTTTTCCCTCTAGAAATTGTTCTTGACGGGGCAGAAAGACCTGTCATATTAAGGCTTTGTTTAGAACGTACGCTCACATGTACCCGTGTTCGGAGGAAACCCAGTCAGGACGGACTTGGAAGTCAGACTGGTGTCAGATCGCTGTCCACGTGAGTGAAAGGCCGGATTCCGACTCTGGAGCTCGTCGTGCGGCTGCAGTGCGTTTCAGTTAGGGATCGCAAATGGAGTTAAATGTTACACACTGTCAGATTTTCTTGGCGACACTTGCTCTGTATGAGGAAAGTGTCGTGGGTGAGTGTTTCAGCCTTTGCACATAAAAGTCGAGGCTCATGGCGTGTGCTGAAACGCATCCGACCCCAGCAGTTTGATGTGGTCTGTGCAGATTCCAGTGCCTCGTCTGTTTGTTCTGGTTGCAGTCACACCTGCGTGAACAGCTGTCACTTGTTATGCACACTCATCTGGCTGGCAATGATTGTGGTTTATGGCAATCTGGATCTTTTTGTCGTATTGTTTCCAGTCTTGTGCAAATTACCTCCAAACTGTAATGCATTACAGATTACTTGTTCCTGTTGTTTAAAAGTAATTCCTTACTTTGCAATATTCCAGTGTCAGAATTGGGATGCGGTTTGAAAATGTGCAAATATTCAACCATTCTGGGGGAAGGTTCACTCATATGCAATTCCAAAGTCTTGTCTGTTTTTTTTTATCTCGAATATTTGGAAGAATCGGTGCAGAAAGTAGACGGATATCTTGTCAAGATCCTCCTGGTGGCTGGGAAGAAGGCCATAAACAAAAAAAAAGACTAATGCTCCGTCTGATGAACGATGGTTTTCAATCATAAGACGTTTTACCATTGAGCCTCAAATATCGCAAATATAATGTGAGCATAAAAATGTACCAAATAGAAAAACCACAGTTTTGTCAAAACTCATGTTTTTTGCTTCAAAGTTTTTTACGCAGGCAAGAGGTGGTTCTTCAGGTGTTGCGAAATTGGTAAAGGATGCAAAACTGCAATGGAAAGAGCCTTTTTCTCAAGTAAGTGAATAAAAAAGATGGATGTGGATGGACATTACAACAAGTGTGGAAGAGTGGTGTTTTTATTCTTTTTATTGAACATTTTCATTTCAACGGTCCAGCACAGTACATACAGGCTATATGAAATGTATAGCAGATCCAAAATAAGAAGAGGTTTTAAAAGAAACATGGTGCAGTCTGTGTGCACACACCAGGAAACTGAATCATTTTTTTATTTAATACAGAATAGAGGGATAATACATAATAATAATAAATATATCTGTAAATCAACACCATATTTATCTTCGTTGCCATGTTTATGGAATGACTTCTCATGTCATCTCGTGAAAATAAATAAACCAGTCATTGCATTTGTGATTTAATGGAAAAACCGACATCACACACCTCTGGGTTTTTTTTTTTGTTTGTTTGTTTTTTTACATTTAGTAAATATTGGTAAAGTTTTACACATAAGCCTAATGGAAAAGCCACTGTAGAGGATCTATTTGTCGTGGAACATCTTAAATATAAACTGAAGATAAAAGAAAATCTCTTTATGAAAAACTGGAGGAAATGTCAATGTGTCCATTAATGGACCTTAAACTAGTCTGACACCAACACAGGCTGTTTTTGTTTTATAATTTGTTTTTATGTTCTTTTCTTTCTTTTCCTGCGCTTCAACCGAGGAGATTGTATTGTACTGTTAAAATAAGAAATTAAAAAAAGAAAAAAGAATTGTAATTGGTTATATGGCGCCTGTATTACCTCTGAGTTACACCCAGACGCTCGTGGAAATGCTGCGTGAACAGTTAGCGCAGTAAGCAACAGTACGGCCTATGATCTGCAAACCCCAGCAGGAACACTTTTAAAAACCTTTTTCAACCTTTTTCATGTCCAAACAGGGGGCGCGTCACTGAGGATACCTTTAGAGAACTCTGCAACTGATTTAAAAAAAAAAAAAATTCTAACTCGTCACAGAACCGTTAGCTTACCTTGTCACTGCTAATCACAGAGCTCATGCTAATGCTAACTAGCTTCTTCCAGCAGGGTTAGTGTTAGCAATGAGCTTCCATCCATGGCTGAACACAAACAGGAAATAGAACTTTCCTGGTGTGTTTTTGATTCCTTAAGGCAGGGGCATTCCCATCCGGTTCTAGATGCCGGTACCGTGCGTGTTTTGGCTCTTTCCCTCTTCCATCACACCTGGAAGCCATTACATCGTTCCAGGCTTCTGCGGAGCTTAATGATGAGCTGATCATTAATGGAAGCAGGTGTCTTGCTGTTTTTTTGTTTTGTTTTATTTGAGCAATTACATTATGAGTGAAAAGTGTGTTTAATATTACTGAAGCTTGCGTTGTAATGCCTGACACTACTGCATTACAGCAACAAGTAATCTGTTCCAGTCATGATTCTTATTGTTTCATGTTTTTCCAGTGCTCTTAGGTTGTTCTGGGGCTGGTTTCATGTTGCAGATATTCATATATTTACCTGTGAGTTTATTGTTTATTGTGTTTGTATATTGTAGCACAGGGAGGGGAGGGGAGGGGGGGTCCTGCATAATTTCATTTTAATAACTATACAATGACAATAAAGGATATTCTGTTTGGTGTTTTCTATTTTACGTAGGCCATTGTACTCTTGTTGTATCCTTTTTATTTGATAAGTTGTGTCCCTGTGACTCGGAGTTGCTTTCCCTTAGTATTTTTCCTCCATTTCCAGCCTATTAATGGACAGTCACTGCAACATGTGAAACTAAAAGAGGGAGAACATAACTCCACACAGGAACAGGGTGTCTGCAGGGTTTTAAAAAGTATTAAAAAGGTGATCAATTAAAATTGCAAAATTGAAGACCTTTAAAAGTGTTAAATTTGGTTCAAGAGGAATGGTATTATTTTGTAGACTATGAGGTGTCCTATTTTGATTAAAATTCTTTCAGCTAATGTTGGTGGTAGTTCTTTTAAACGGTGGGCTTTATGTCTATGTCTGCAAAAGTTTGATGCCGACAATTATTTTGATCGTTAGTTCATCTTCATAGGCCCGTGTTTACGTTGATAATAGCGCCTCATTAGTTCATAGTGGAAGCCAAGTTCGGAGTTGAAATCAGCAACAGTTCATGCAGTGAGGGTGCTGGATCTGTCTCTGTTTTTTGCACATTTTATGAAGTTTGTTTTATTTTTATTTACAAAGTGAAATAAATGTGAAGTATTTTGTCAACATCAGTGAGTCTGTAAATCTACTCTGTTGTATGTAGTGTTGCAAAATGCAAAATCTGCACACACATTACTAAAGGTTGATGACTAACACTTACAACTCAGTGTCGTGATGGTTGTAAAAAATTTCTAAAGGTCGTAAAACAGGTATTAAATTTAACTTAAAGATGGCTGTATACACCCTGACAAAGGCCCCGTGAAGATTCCAGTGTTTTTCATGTGAGCCAACTGCGCTAACTGTTGGAAAGTTAGATTTGGTGTCTTCACTTTCAGTGTGGATGGTTTTAGTGGCGATAAACAGAACCCGTAGTGATTCACCGGAGCAGAAAAACCCACATGTATTTTATTGTTTGGTGCTTAACAACCACATCTAAAAGGTTATTACAGGCCACAAAGGCATCACTGTTAGGTGTAGTGGACAGCGCTGAAGTCGGAGTAGTAGATCTTGTCTGCCGTACTGTATCTAAACTGGATCCGGCCTTGACGCTCCATTTAAAATCTACATTTGGCTTCATGCATCAGCGCTCGCTAACCAAACGCACGCTCTGTCATGTTCTTTTTTCTTCTCTGAAATTCTGAACGTGGTTGGCACAACCAGTCGAACACATGAGATCATTTTCTCCGCGTGCACTCGTCTGCTTTTTACGATGAGTGACCCACTTAGCCGTGTAGGACTTTGACAGGAGGAGCCCTTTACAGTCCTCTAAGTGGGTGTAATCAGATTGACCTGTACGTGGACAGTCCTCTGAGCGCCTGCGTGTTTGGCCAGACGGACCTCTGGGTCATTCCATTCTCCAGTGCTAATTGGAACTAGCATAAGCTGGCTAATGAGCGCTAATTAGGCTAATGAATTAGATGCAGAGTTTACAGCAGGCATTATGGAGGAGGAAGATGAGGCACAACGGACAGGGGTGCACATCTGGATATTGGCATCCAGATGCACGCACACGCGTAAGTAAACAAACTAAGTCGACAGCGCGAAAGTTGCATTCTGTGGTCTCACACTACCGACTCGTGTTTGATGGCGTACGCATGTGTGCGCACATTATCATCCTCCAGCACACACCCGGACATATGTGAACGTACCCCCCCCCACACACACACACACTACCCCCTCATCAAACACACTCTATCTCAGTTAGTTAGCAGCCAAACATGCCCCCTTTTTATCCACAAGCTCACTTAGCCTGCACATCTGTCACAGTCTCATGGGATCACACACTACAATATGCGTCAACTTAGACGTGTGTTTATGTGGAGAATGATGCTCCTGTTTAATAAATGCACAAATAGGTCCTTAGTGTGTTTAAGAGTTATTCACAAGACAAATGAGCACATCTGTGGCACAACATACCAAGTGACAAACAACTTTTTTGCTCTTTAATGCACACACGCTACATTTTAAGGTTCGGTTTCAAGTTCACATGCAGGAAAAAAAGGCTTTCCTGTATCATTAATTAATGATTCACGCTGTTTTGTTTCGTCTTTTGCTTATGGGCCATTTCACCGACTGGGTGCTATTTCCGTCCCCAGGGCATTTTATGTATAAATATGCATAAAACTAAGCTGTAAAACACATATTATTACTAAGCAAAGTGTCCTGCACATTGATCTAATTGCAAATTTAAAATATATCATTGAAAACATAAATAAATCTACCTCGAAGACTGAAAAATAGGATTTGTTACTTGTCTCCACTCTCTAACGCTACACCTCACCATGAAATCTAATCATTCAGGTACTTCAGAAATGTTATTTTTTTGCACTGTGGTGGGACTCCATATCCCATCTATGCTTTAACAAAAAAAATTCATAAGAAATCCATAATATTCTTGTGGAAATGCATATTTTAGTCGTGTCCCTGAGTTTTCACTCAGTCCTGTTACCCTAACACACTGGCCCCTCTGAAAAATGTTGTACATTCCACACGTCACATGTTCAACAGGAAGTGACATCAGCGTGATTTTCTGAAGGCCATGGGAAGACCAAAAGGACATTCCCTCTGTCTTTTTTTTTTTTGTGTGTGCAAATTTGATGATATTGTAACTGTAACTGAGAAGGTTAATCTCAATGCTCCATCCTGTTACCCACATTATTTCTTAGATATTATTTGTTTATTTTAAAAATACACATTTTTGGTAAATCACTACAATGTGCTCAGTGTCCTCATGCCATGGATGCCATGTGGCTTCAGAAATTTCTAATTCTGAGCTAAAAACTCCTGTTCCTGTCCTGTTACTTTCATTCCTGTTACTCAAAGAGTAACAGGACTGAGTGGCATCCTCCATTTTTTTTTAGTCACAAAAATTAATTATTTGAACATGTAACCTGCCATTTCTTTAAACACTTTCTTGACGGGAAAACGAAGGAATGACTTCATATGCTTTTAACCGTGCTTTTTAAATGTCACATGAGTTTTGGTAACAGGACTGAGAAACATGCAACCATATTCCTATTGAAAATGTTGTAAAATAAAAAAATTGCCTGAGATGGACACATTTTTGAATATGTGTGTTATTAGATTCAGGGTTGAAAAAACATTTTTTTATAAAAGGAAGTTTAATTTTGAAGAGTTACAACAAGCAAATGGCACCCATTCAGTGGAACGGCCCTGATATTAAATCTCATGAACAAACACTAACCCATCGCCATACACCCTCACACGTACAGAAACACACTGAGGAAGTCACGGAAATGAGTGAAAGGCAGGACAGAAGTCCGGGAGGCCGATGGAACAACAGCCACAATAAGCAGTAAACTGGGTCTTTTTCTTTCTTCTCCCTGGAAGACGCTCGGGCTGGATTGGTATGGTCGTCCTCCTCGAGGGACAGGCAGGCGCTGGGATCTAGTGAGTGACCGCCTGGCGCCACGAAAAAACCAGCAACGCGCCAAGTACGAACATTTAGGCAGTTTTTACAACACCTCGGGGCTGCAGTGAATAAGTACATTTGCTGTTGAGCGGCTTTATTAAACACAGTTCCAGCGCAGCGCTTGTTGGTTATTTTACACATCGTTCTTACTATATTTTACAGGTAAATGGACTTTTATTCCCCCTACAGTAGATCCTTTATCTGCTTTAACAGATAAACATTTACTTTAGTTGCTTTCTCTTCAGTTTATTTAAAGTAAACCAGCCTGATTTTTTTTATTTTTTTATTTTTTTACTATCTACAGAAGGGGTGTCCAACATGTGGCCCGGTGCCAAAATCTGGCCCACCAAAGGGTCCATTCCGGCCCGTGGGATGAATTAGTGTGATGCAAATATGACACTGAAGATATGAATAATTTTCGTTCAGGTTCCACATTCAGACCAGTTCGATCAGTAAAATACAATCATAATTACCTACAAATAATGACAACTTGAAATTTTTCTCTTTGTAAATGCAAACTTTTCCATGTAATTTTACTGTATTTATACTAAAACAATGGTTTGTCATAAAAAAAAGAATAATCTGAACAAATACGAACAAACTGAAACATCTCCACAAGTGCCATTATCCCAGTTTTCTGTCTGTTATTAAATGTTTTGTGTATTTGTGGTCTGTATATTATAATGAACATGTGAAAATGATAAACTGAAGCATGAAACTGTTAAAACTGCACTTATTTTTCTGAAGAAATTTCCGTTTTTTTCTGCTATTCACATTGTTTTAAAGGATAGTTTGTATTTTATTATGTAATTTTATTTTTTCCGCCCTAAAACACAGAGAAAGGTTTGGAGTTGACATTGTCTATATATTATTATGGTATTATTAGTCCGGCCCACTTCAGATCATATTGTGCTACATGTGACCCCTGAACTAACATGAGTTTGACACCCCTGATCCGCGGTCTTGTTTCTTTATTATAATGATTTCTTGAATATGAAAGCTGACATTTAGCGGAGTTTCATGTCAGTTCCCTGTGTTACTACACTTACATTTAGGACATGGGTGGACACAGTGAGCAGAGGATTGTGCGAATATTTCAGTGTCGCGTTACCTTCAGTCAAACAGTCATTTTATTTAACCAGGAAAAACGCTCATTGACATAGATAAATAAATTAATAAATATACATATATATGTTTTTTTCAAGAGTGTCCTGGGCAAGAGAGCAGCAGCAGAAGTTACAGGCATTCATCCACACTAAAAATATATATAAAATACAATAAAAGTCTAAATCCATATTTAACCCATACAGATCCAGTGTGTCAGTTACGAAATACATTTTTCTTTCTATTGAAGCTTTCCTAAATGATTTATCACCATTTTATTATAATATTATCCTCTGCATTTTGCTGGGTTTTTTTCAGTGAAAGGCATCTATTTTTCTATGTTTAATTAAAACCTCAACGAATCAAATCAGTGATCGAATCCATTAACTCTTAAAGACCCAGTGTTACTTTTGTGGCATTTCCAGAATATTTGTTCTTCATTTAACTTTTTTTTTTAAGTGATCTATTAGAATTTATGATGACATCACCCTCTGTATTTTCAGTTTTGTTCTGTTTTTTTAGTGAACATTAGGTATTTTCTTATATTTATTTCACTGATCATGTCAATGTTCATCAAAGCTCAGGTTAAAGTTGAGGATTATTACATTGAAAACCGAAAAAATTATGAAAAAGTGACTTTTTCAGCCAAATCGATCATTACCTGAACATAAACCCAGTGTGTCCATTCACTGTCATTGATCCAACTCCATGGGTTTTACTGGGGAATCAATGTTGTAGAAGATGAGGTGTTTCCATGGTAACTACGGAGCCTCTGTACGTCCAAATGGGTCATATCTGATGACCATGAAAAGATGACAAACTGTATTTTACCCCAATTATTTACATGGATTGATAGGATTAATGGATCAACAGGTATTGAACAGCTTAGATCAGTAGATGTTTGGGTCTTTATGGGTTAAAACACTAAACGAAGAACATGCATATAAAACACCATTAATATGATCATTGCAGCTTCATTGTTATATTTTTTTAAAGTCAACCTGACCATTCCCACTAACATTTACCAGGGATTGCCAACACTTCTCAGCTTCTTTTCCTGACTTGATTTCCATTCAGTTTCTTAAAAAGGAACCGGCTGTGACTTGTGCTCGCCTGTGTGTGTGTCCTGTGTTCCATGCTGGGTGGAAAGTGGGTCGATACCTGTGGAGACGTTGTGTCATGTCATTGTTAAACAAAGCTAAAGATAGCTGTACTGTGTCCTCCTCGTTGCTACGTCCACAACTTCAGTGGCGGTGGTGGTCTCATCCCGTTCCGAAGCCCACCAGACACCACTGTGACCTTAACGAGTACATCGTTTGGGTATTTGTAATGTACTGTATTTCATCCGAAATGCATTAAAAAGTGCGTCTATGGCAGGGGTCTCAAACTCATTTTCTTTCAGGGGCCACATTCAGCCCCATCTGATCTCAAGTGGGCCCGACCAGTAAAATAATAATATAATAACCTATAAATAATAACAATTCCAAATTTTTGTCTTTGTTTTAGTGCAAAACCCCCCCCATTAAATTATAATATTTTTTAAAACTTTTATTAATGTTAAAAAAAAAAAAAAAGATGTGAATAACCTGAAAAAACTGAAATATCTTAAGAAAAATAAGTGCAATTTTACCAATATTATGATCAGCTTATCATTTCTACATGTGCTTTATGGATCAGATCTGCAAAGACACTAAAAATCTGCTTAGTAACAGGCATTGTAAAATTTTGCTTAATTTTCTTGGTGGTTCATATTTATTCAGGTTATTCACATTCTATTGGTACTATGGGGTTTTTTGCACTAAAACAAAAACAATTTGAAGTTGTCATTATTTATAGGCATAATGTCCTGTTTTATTCACATCAAACCAAGAAGAAACTAGCACTCAGAGAGCCAGACCTCCGCCAAGACAGTGTTTGTGTTTTGTTTTTTTAAGGTAGTGTTTGTATTTTTTTAAGGTAGTGTTAGTACTTTCCTCCACTAGATGGCGGTGACTGACCTCATGCTGTGCCACCATGCCCTATCTCACAATGATAAAGAATCCTTTAAAACGTTCCTGGATCCAGACGGTGATTCAAAACG
>JAQQZY010000003.1:30187068-30198075 GCA_030068375.1 Ostorhinchus rueppellii
TGGCTGGGTCACCAGGAAAATGCTTCCACACACTTACTTAGGTCTGGGGGCTGTGGGGAGACACTGAATTTGGCCTGCGGGTGGACTATTCCTTTAACAGTTCCATTGTACCCACTGAAATAGAATGTTTGCCAAAAAAAAAAAAAGTTTTAGTCCAATCTCAAAGGTGTAACCAGAGGAAAACTCTGACCAGTCATTTTACTGATCATCTTTACACTTATTGGCTGCTGATATGATCAGATATGAGTCCACTTTTTTTCCAACCGTTTTTTCCAAGATCTCCCACCCTACCCTACATTACAACTCGGGTACCAGTTATTACTTTCAAATTAAGCATTGTACTTACCAAAATTAAATTCTTTTCCACTTATTTGCATTATGGCCCTAACAATGTTAAATGTAAAGTAATTTAATTTGGTTCACTCAAGTAATTTTTTTTGTGACCGATTGAAGAAAAACAGTTAAGTTGATTCAGTGTTTTACTTTTTACAGTGCAGCCTAGATTTTTCCGGCTACTTGAAACATTTTAAACTCCTTTGCACTTGTGCTAGCGGATGCATGTTTCTTTTTGCACCAAATGATTTTTCGTAGCAAACGCAAAAGAAATGGTGGCACCGTCCAGCCCTGCTTTGTATAGTGTAAAGCAGGGGTGTCAAACTCATTTTAGTTCAGGGGCCACATTCAACTAAATTTGGTCTGAAGTGGGCCGGACCAGTGAAATAATAACATTCATTCATTTTCTGAACCCGCTTTATCCTCACTAGGGTCACGGGGATAATAACAATGTATAAATACGTAATGGTACAGGTATGAACCCACAAGCGAGACCAGAGACAGGAGTAGATTTTAAAGGGTTTTACTGACAGGAATGTGTCAATATCACAGTGCAGGATTACAGAGTAATAATTAACAGGTTTCCCCGACACCCGTTGGTGTGCACAGATCCGATGGTCCACGCTCTGTGGACTGGGGCAAGCTCTCCTCCAGGAGAGTGGAGTGCGCGGTCGCGGGTCCGAGCCGATCCGAGGTCCAAAACCAAAAGCACAGGGGAGTAGACTGTAGACATGGTTCAGGGACGGAATGCGGGTCGAAATCCGGGACGGAGGCGGGCAGGATACTTGGTCCAGGGGCAGATGGCGGTTCGGGTTCCAGGGCTGAGGCGGGTAGATCTCAAGGTCCAGGGACGGAAGGTGGTTCGGGTTCCGGGGCGACAGCAGGCTGAAGACGAGGTCCAGGGACTGAAGGGAGGTCAGGCAGACGGCAAACGGGAACAGCATGGGGCAAGCAGGTTTCGTGGTCGGACAGAACTGAGTCAGGAGCAGGAGACAGAGGACAGAAACCAAAGACTAAAACTGGTCATACACAGGTGATCCGAACCGGGAAACGTGCTGGTAAGTTGTGCAAGGCATCTAACAAACTGGCGAAAATTCTAGCTCTGAAGGAGGAATATTTTGGGGAGAGGTAATGAACAGCAGCTGAGCACCCAGGTGGGCGGAGTTAACTAATTAGATGAAAGTTCAGTGGCAGATAGAGGCAGAGGAAAGGAGAGAGAAAGTTAAAACACACCAACCCACCACCAGAGGACAGAATCCATCACCAAGAGACACAGACATGACAAAATAAATAATATCGACTCCAAACTTTTCTGTCTTTGAGCTAAAAAAAAAAGTAAAATCAAACAATGAAAATGTTTCTATCTACAAATTATCTTTTCAAACAATGCTAATAACATGAACAAACTGAAAAATAAGTGTAATTTTAACAATATTATGCTTCAGTTTATCATTTCCACATGTTCATTATAACTTACAGACATGGTGGATCTGCAAATACACAAAACATTTAGTAACAGGAAGAATATTGTTAAAACTGCACTTAAGACATTTCTGGTTCTTTATATTTGTTCAGATTATTTACATTTTTTGTGAAATTATTATACTTTGTTTTAGTGTCTATGTGAAAATATTTATATTTACAAAGAGAAAAATTTGGAGTTGTGAGTATTTATAGGTTATTATGATAGTATCTGACTGATCTGACCCAGCTGAGAATGAATTGGTCTGAATGTGGAACCTGAACTAAAATGATTGTTAATATCGTAATATCTATTTTTACATTTCACAAATTCATCCCAAGGGCCAGACTGGATCCTGCACCGGGCCGGATTTGGCCCATGGGCCGCATGTTTGACACCTATGGTGTAAAGCATTCATATGATTAAACTGTCAGCCCTGCTTGCACTGATCCCAGATTGTCATGTACACTCACTTTGTTAACAATAACCCAGTTCAGGGAATTTGTGACTGGAAAAACAATTTATCCGTCCAATCCCCATTCCTCATTATTCAGTTTAAACAAGTTGTTTATAGATGCAGGGATAACACCTGGGCTTTGAGCTAGCTCCATGCTGTGGTTACAAATGTCCTTCTCTACCTGCCTCCTCCGCCATAGATTTATCCCATCACGCATTTAATTTCCTCTCACACTGCATCGCTAAAGCCTCGGAGCGAGATTCCCCCTCAGCGCTGAAATACTATATACAGTAAAACCTCCTGGATCTTATAACTGAATTTGACTTCTTCCTCACACTTGTAATCCCCTCTGCCTTCAGTCGCTGGAGTCTGTCTGATTTTAGCTCGCTCTACATCTTTGGTCTGTTTATTATCTAAGCCTGTCTCACTGTGAGCTCACACAAACACACACACAGGTAGAGTCACAAACACATCTCCATATGTCAAGGTGTGTCAGCTCAGACGCACATGGCACCACCCAGGCATAACCTTGCTGACATGTTGTCACTCTCCACTAAAAAGCAAGGTGACACAGCGAGAGGCTGCGACTAAGTGCGTGTTTGTGTGCGGTTTGTCAGTGTGAGCGAGTACACACAAACTGCACACTCACACTGGGCTAAAAAACACATAATCCTGACTGACTGTCCTGCAAAAAGAGCAAAAGGAGGACGAGGATGAGGGGGAGGAAGAGGGGCAAGCGGTGGGTGAAAGGGTGGAGAGGAGAAGGGGGTGACACATGTAAATGGCGTTGCCGTGGCAGCCCCTGAGATAACGAGCGACATGGTTTATTCATCTTGTCGAGCCTGTGCAGATCTGTGGCGATACACACACACACACACACACACTCTCTCTCTCTCTCTCTCTCTCTCTCTGGCACACACTCCGATATCTTGACAGATTGAATCTCGGCGCGCGCATTCACAAACACACTTTGCTGCATTTTATTGACTTCCCACCACATCCACTCCAAACACAGTGTGTGTGCTGAGATGGCAACCTAGCGGGTAACATGACTTCCACCTATCATGCAGTGTTTCCTGTCAGCAAGTGTGCACGTTTCGACCAATCACAAGGTCAATATAGCCGGATCTGCAGTGCCGGTACACCTATTAAACTCACCTATTAAAGCCGGCTCACCGTGTGCTCCCAGAGAAGCAGGATTTATCTATCATGGTCTAATTGGTTGATTGTGGCTGCTCGGAGGTGAGATTGAGTCGTCCATCATGTCCCGACTGAGGGCTGCCGACAGGGGAGGAGCTGCAGCCAAGCGAGCAAAATTGCCCCTCATAAGGTGTAAGGGCTGGAGGTTTTTAAGGTGGAAGGCAGTGTTTTTATAGAGAAGTTAACGGATTTCGAGTTAATCTGTTCAGCTGAGGCAAATGGTTATCGACTGCCCTCAGGGACAAAGCTGCAAAGAGTAGAAAAAACTCACATAGGACTGTTTTTTTAACTCCGTCTTCACATCCCCGCCCTAATACGATGAATTTTTATGTTGCTTTGTCAATATTATTACAGTGAGGCCCCTCTGGCTGTTGTATTCAGCAGTGGAATAAGTATTCAGATCTTTTACATTTGTATCAATACGATAATGTGAAAACGCTACATTGCAAGTAAACGTATGAGCAGCAAAATGTCATTACAGTGTTGAAATAAAGTACACAACTTTTTGTCTTACTTACTCATATGGCATAAGTGATACTGAAGCATCAGTGGTGTAGCAGTCTAGTGTTGGAACTGCTTTAAATCCGGTTATAAAGCTGAGATCTTTTCTTTAATGCTTGGTTTTTGGTTGCAAAATCGATGATGGGAATATTGATTGAAGTCAAACCATGCGAGGGCTATAGAGAGACGATCTTTAACAGTGTTTATAGGCGGTAAATGTGGTATTTCTACTTTCATGTATCTAAAAGAACAGACTATAAGTATCATTAGGGTATTTAGAGCAGGGGTGGGTAATTAATTTTCTTATGGGGCCACAGGAGAAACTTTAACAGGTAAGGGCCGGACCAGTACACTTACAGCTCTGCTTAATATATCTATAAAAAATAATAAATAAAACAATGTAGTGAAAGTGTGGAGCGCAGAATACAACTATTTTATGAATATTCAAACATTTTTCGCAAATGTGCGAAATGTTCCACATAAGCTTGATGACAGTTTTGGTAAATTAGGGAAATTTGTATGCATGAGTTAAATTCGTGCAATTTGAGGATGACTGGAAAAGCCACTAGAGTTCAGGAACATTGTCAGAACAGAAGTCCAGTAGTTTTCAATAGTTATGTTTGGATTTCAGTTACTTTTCCTGTACTAACTTTACATCACGATTACACTTAAATCACTGTTTCACTTGGTATCAATGCCCTGAAATGTGCAAATACAACCAGACGTCTTTATTTATAGTATTGTGCAGGAAACCTTTTAGAGTAGTTATTTAGCAAATGTCTTTTATGCCATGTTTACGCGACATGGTACTGGCTCGACTCAGCTCGGCATTTTTGCATTTCCATGACGATAAAGGACCTGGAATCTGGTACCCGGTACTAGTGTTTTGGTATCTCCTCCAACAAGGTTCCCACCGATGCTAAACCGTGACGTACAAACTCTACAGACCACTGATTGGTCAGACAGTTTTCACTGTGACCCGCTGTTTTACGAAAAATAAATGCGGAAGTAGACGGTAAATATAGAGGTACATTAATCCACATGATGACAGCCCAAAACTACACCATTATCGTTGACGAGACAACACGCAACGAGCGAGTTTTCAGCAACTCTCTGAGCAGACGCGCCGCATCGGAATACTGAGTCACACCAAGCCAAGTTGAGCTTGTATAGAGTATGTGTAGTAACCCTGATATCAACCTGGTACTAACCCACTGTTGTGTTGTGTTCTGGTCTGTTTGTTTAGTTTTTCTTGTGCTGTATATAAAGCTGCTGAATACTTGAATTTCCCTCTTGATTAACCCTAGAGCACTATCGCAGGGTGATTTTCACCCAAGTAAACGTATTTAAATGAGTTTCAATATGCTGCGTTTGAGAGTCAAGGAGTCTGTGTCTTCACCAGGGAAGTCTCACATGTCCCAGGAATGGGTGGAGCAAACACCAAGTTTACAGTATCATTATTATTTTAGTGATTTTTTTTGTTCTCAAATTCCTAATATTTCAGTAATTTTGGAGCATTTTTAGGGTCTTCCCATGACTTTTTTTTTCATTTTGTTAGACATGCAACAGTTGAAAACAAATGAAAACCACTCTAATTTGTCATGTGCTGTCATTTTTTTAATCTATTTTACTTTTTGTTGGGTATATTATATTGGGTAAAAATTACCTAGCGATAGTGATAGTGCTACTTTTTATGGCGAAAGTGTTCTAGGGTTAAGGAAGTATCTATCTATCCACACTGTTTTTGTCTATTCTTAGAAGATAGTGATGGCCACAGTATTGGTATTTATACTTCTTTCTTAAATAAGACATAGATCAGATGTTTATTCAGCAGAATAAGGTGTGTTTTGTTGGAATTCTCCAGACACAGGAATGGAATGGCTGTCATACATGCACACATGCTGCTTTCACAGGAAATTGCAGTGGTCTGTGAATTTTTTTCCAGAGCTGTATATATCAGATGTGGCTGCTCTAAGACTACAAGGGAAGCAATGCTTTCCCCAAAATTTAAGCAGAAAAAAATGTGGATAGTGTCAGGATTTATTCTCATGAAAGCTGTTTCCCTCATGAATACCACATTTTTTAATCTGTACTTATTAGCCTTTTTGAAGTAATTTCTTGTAAAACATGGGGGTTTCAATGGATTTCTCACACTGAAGCAGAGGCTGCACTCGCCTCGAATCCATTGAAGCAAGAAGGTGGGAGTTTTTGGAAAAATCTAGTCAGTTATTGGACAAAAGAAGTAAAATGACTCATTTCCTGGACTCATTGCACCAATAAGGATGAACAGAGCGGGGCAGGTCTTGATAAACCCCTGAGGACCAATGAAATGACAGGACTCATGGCTTTCACTCTTGATTGGATGAAAGTGGGATGGGAGTTGTTTGTGCCTGGTAGTCTTCTAGAGTGTTGTTCGCCACAGCTAGATCTTCATCATTCTTTCAGTCTGTTTGCTGAGAACTGTTCTAAGAATCACTGAACGCACCGTTGCGGAATAAATTATTAGGCCACCCTTGTTTTCTTGAATTTCTTGCTCATTTTAATGCCTGGTACAACTAAAGACAAACATAACAACAAAAATAGCTCATAGTAGTTTAATTTCAGAGCTGATATCTATCCATTTTCCATGTTTTCTTGATAAAAACCAAAATCACTTCAGTTCTTACATCATTGTACTGACAAAAACAGTGCTTTCAGACATTCTATGTTTTCTTTTCTGCCTGTTTTAGCCACATGATACACACAGGAGTTAGGACTGGATTGCTTTTGATGACTTTGGATGGTCTAATAATTTTTCCTGCAACAGTATTTGTCACTTTATGGGTCAAAAGCGTCTGAGTAACCTGGCACTGATGAGCCATTGGAAAGGAAATTGCTGAAGAGTCTGGAAAACAGTCCGTTTTGGTAGGATAGGGTAATTAATCATTTCTCAGAGAAAGAAAGGAGGGTAGAATTCACATACAAATCATAAGTTCTCCTTCCCATATTCTTAAGGCCACCAGCCTCCACTGATGTATAGCAATTTAAGATTTTAATGCGTTATATTACCTGTCGCAGGGTTCTCCCCAGAAATTTGTAGTATCCTGCCCCCCTCACATGTGGTCGTTTTTCTGGCCGCTCCTCCTCGGCTACACGGGCTGTGGTCAACGCCAAAGACGCAACAAAAAATGCAGAGGTCGTTCTCTGATCATCAGGCTTCGTATAAGGCTTGCGTTTTGTCATGGTTCGTGTCATCTGGATGTAAACAGGAAGTGAGTTTACATGCAGACAGATCCCGACCAATAAGAGTGCCTGATTTAATGCATTACATCATATCCAACCAATGGGAAGAAAGTCTCTCGCTAAAACCTTGCGATAGATGCAAATCCGCAAGATTTCAAAGGAAAAGCATCATGGCGTTGGAAAATAGAGCGCGTGCCTGCAAACCCTACTGATTTTGGTAGATTTTAGCAAAATTATCAGGGGAAAATAGGAAAACAACGCCCTAAATTTGAAAATGAGTATAGCTGCGCTGAGTTAGCAGTATACTGGGACAGCGTTATTGTTCCATCATCTGGGGAGAATCCTGTGTTGTTTAAAATCTGTGTGTTAAAAGTAGCATACCTTTGTCTGGGGTGGCGATGGGGGGGTATGGAGCCCAGTGCTTGTTTGTGGGGGGTCCATGGGGTAAGATCTGCTGTACATGAGTGGAATGTTAAAACAATGTTGAGTTTCGCTTTCATTTTTACGCTAGCATAGGTGGTGGTGGTGTGTATATATATCACCCCCCCCCCTCGCTCCGACACATTGACAAGGTAGTGAATTTATGTCGGGTCCACAATCTGTATGCTTTCACAGGGCCCATAGGTGGGAGCGTTGCCATGGCCTTCGTGGTCCTTTGGGCAGTGTCCATGTGAGCAGGTATCAGCCCCAGGTTTCACAGGCTCATCCTGCCGCGGTTGCCTCTTATCCTTTCACAGCTACTACTGTGGACTGGAGTGAGAGTTGCATGAGGGGTCAGGGTGTGCTTTAGAGGGACTATTTGGTGGAGCTGTTAACAACTCGTAGACATCTGAAACATGAGCCTGACTGCACACTGCTCTTTGCGAGACGTCAGATGGCAAAAAGGTTGGAGTTTAAAAGTACGCTGGATTGTCCAGTGGGTGAAACCGTCAGCTGGAAAGTCCCCAAGGCTGTCGAGTAAATGCAGAGGTGTGTGATATGTCCAAGCAGCAGTCATCTGCTGAGCCGCTTTATCCTTCAGAGGGTGGTGGCGGTGGTGGTGCAGGAGCCTGTCCCACCTACCTGTGGACCATAATAGTTTAAGCAATGAACCTGAGAGGAGGACGTCCACACTGACACTGGGAGAACATCACTGGGGCTGGAATCAAACCCAGGACCTCTGCCTCCTCCTTCTCTTGCTCCTGCTCCTCATCCTTGTCCTCCTCCTCTTTCTCCTCCTCTTTCTCCTCCTTGTCCAATCTTCTTATTCTCCTCCTCCCTCTCCTCCTTTTCCTTCTTTTCCTCCTTGTCTTCTTCCTCCTCCTCCTTCTTCTTCTTCTCCTCTGCACACCTTCTTCTCCTCTTCCTCCTTCTTCTTCTCCTTGTCCAATCTTCTTTTTCTCCTTGTCCCTCTCCTCCTTTTCCAACCCTCTTCTCCTCCTTTTCCTTCTTTTCCTCTTCCTCCTTTTCCTTCTTCTTCTCCTCATCCTCCTCCTCCTTGCTCTGAGGCCACAGTGCTAACCACTGCACCACCATACCGCCCCAGTAAAACAGTAAATGTGCTTCATTCCTTTCCAACACTGAAACTTCTTGCGGTGCAGGGAGCTGCTCACTCGCTCACTGACTTGTACAAATCAGCAGATGCCCTGACACTTCACCTCTTCCTATATGTCTGTCCGTTTGCATCCAGCAGCCGTCACGTCCCGATTCAATAGAGGCTATAAAGCACGACCGCAAACCTGTGTCTGTTTTACTGAAGCAATTTAACATGGCTCAAGGGCACAGCAGCAATATCTCTTTTCAGAGCCTGCCTGTTCAGCAAAGGCCGAGCTGCACTGGGGGAAAATAGTGGCTATTCTCACGTCTGACCATTTGACTGACTGCTCTATTTGGGCACAGAAAGGATCAAGGCCGGCCTGACTGACTGGTGCTTAGATACAGCTGATGACTTTGTCTATGTGCGGCGTTTGGCTTCTTCTTTTTCTCTCCGGTGGCTTCTGTCTGAGTGACTGACCCACGCAGATGCCTTTAACCGGTAGAGTCTGTGTAAAACGCCCGGCCGGTTAAAAAAGAATGCTTTTCGGTTTGTCTGCAGAAGAAACGTTACACAATAACATGGATTTCTTTCAGCTGTGCTTTGTGCCGCTGCGATTCACTCTTGACACGATCAATAGCTGCTATTTAGATGATACAAAGCAAACATTTGAAAAGTGCCGCTAGCTTCTGACTTTCATCTAATGCCTGCAGTTTCACTTTTATAGCAGATTTTTTGCCTGCTCTAATTCTCTGAGTGGCTTTTAACTAATACTCCGAGTATGTGTCTGAATTGAAATGGGGTTTTTCCAAGGTAGAATATTAGCCATGTTGATATTCATTCACATTTATGACTATGTGCTTCTTGGCGTTTTTGCGAGGAAACTCATTTTGCAGTGTGAAATGTTTTATAGGTGTGATTACAAGGCTCATTGATCAAATCTTTAATATTTCTTCTTCCACATTGTGTAAAGGAAACATTAGTCCCTCTATCGACATACACATTTCAGATTTTTATGATTCCTCTGAGTTCTGAATAAAATATTATTTAAAGGTAGTTTTGGTGTTTTTATTACTTGCAGCTCTGTTGGGACGGTAGAGTTGGATTCTTTTTGTCTCTGTTGTAATTGTCAGGAGTCTAATGACAGATTTGTGGCTGTTAGGGTTACACAGATTGCTGTAAATTAGTCTGAAATATTCCCATAGGGTTTTTTTCTGTTTTGTTTTATTCTTCTTTTCAGAGGAACTGAGCAGAATCGTACCGCTTCTCAGACAACTGTTGATTCATTCTACTGTAGATATATCCATTTTCCTATAATTCAGGTTAATATAATAATATATTTTGATTATATTTATATTCTTATCACAGATTCCAAATGCCCCACACCTTTGGATCTGGTCTAAAATTGAAGGAGTTTGTCTTTTACTAATATCACGTCCCTTCACCTGGTTCCATTTATATCAGAGGTAGTTTTTTCCATTATGTTTTCACTCAAGTGTATTTTTTTTTTTAACTTGTTTTCTTTTTATGTCATCAGGATTATGCAAAAATGACTGCACTGATTTCCATAAAGTGTTGAGAAAAGCTCAAGTATACACCACAAATGTCATTTTTTTTAGCAGATTCTTAAAAACTGGGAAGATCCTGGATGGTTTTCTCTTACTTTTTCTAACATTGGAAGGTAAATGACACTTTAAAAACAGAAAAGATACCAGGAAAATGAAAGAGAAACGATCTGTCGCCGTTTACACCACATGGATTTAACTGTGTGTGTCTGTTAAATGTGGGTTTGTTCTTGTTCCTGTGTGCAGATCATCCAGGACCGGGTGCTGGAACACGGCTCCAGGAGCAGCATGATGTGGAACAGTCATCCTGGGGGACTCTTTGCCCTGCCGCAGTACTCTGGATACCTGGGAGATTTCCCCTTTTACTACGCTACGCTGGGTCAGTAACACACACACACAGAGGCACAAACAACACACATCATAAACTGTACAACGTCCTTTTATACAACAGCAGTCACACCTGTAGAAAAGAACTGATCCATAAAAGCTGGTCCCAAAAGTTTCTAAATCTTTTCCAATCATTCATCATTCGGGACGGGAACTGACAAGAATTTAGTGATACTAGTTCCATATCACTGCTCTACAACTTCTTATAAAATATCTGCTTCAGACATTAAATGTGCTCGATCTTACATAGTTTAATGAGATGAATCAGAAACAAACGACCAAAGTGTTGCTTAGCTCATGTTTTCAGTATATATGATGGTGTGTTATTCCACATATATGTTGGTTTATGTACAGTTATACAATGGTT
>JAQQZY010000003.1:30480932-30503828 GCA_030068375.1 Ostorhinchus rueppellii
CACACCTGACGGTCGTTATCAGGCTTCTGCAGAGCTTGATGATAGGCTGATCATTTGAATCAGGTGTGTTGGAAGAGAGACACATCTAAAACATGCAGGATAGTAGCTCACAAGGACCAGGATTGGGCACCCCTGTTCCAGTATATTAAAACTCAATTAAAACCAGGAAAGGATAACTGATGAAAGTATGTTGTATTTGGTGGACGTTTCCATCTAGTCTTACCTGACAGGTCTTTCGGGCATCTTCCCATCCTTCATCCCACCTGTGGAGGCTGTGAGCGAGGGTGCGGAGGGCGCAGATGGAGGCAGGGATGGAGTGGTGGTGGAGGACGCCGACATGGTGACAACGGTGGTCGCCGAGGCTGTAGCTGAGCTGAAAGACGGGATGGTGACCTCCTGGGCTTCTGAGGCGTCTTCACCGCAGTGGGGGCAGAAAAGCATGCCTCCCCCGTTCGCCCTGCTACGCCCACTGCCGAGCACCGTCACACAACCGCGGTGGAACCTGTGAGCGATGCGCTGGTCTGGGCAGCACTCTAAAAATGTGCCCTGAAAGAGAAGAAGGAAACATTATGAAGCCAAAAAGCAGATCGATATATGAAGACTACATGAATGGCTGCACTTGTGTGAACCCTCACCGCTAAGCAGAAGTATCCACACCCAGGGCAGCAGTGGTGTTTGACCATGTGCGACCGATGGACATCACAAAGGACCATGAGGGGAACCCGACTGGACGGACGCATCGTCTCTGCCTTTAGGGTCCGATTGGTACAGGCCCTCAGCTGGATGGGAAAGGGGAGGAACAATTTTTCTGTTTTATTATGGAATTGTAAGGATTATTGCAGGTTTCAACAAGTTAAATGTAAGACTTTAAAAGCAATATGAATGCAATTTAAGAGGTACTTCACATCTTATTGCAACTCAGCCTGACTATGGTCACGGTCCTGATGAGAATACCGAAAACTCTTGGATGAAAACAGGCATTTGGTGTTTTTTTCCCATGTGACAAGCCTATTTGTACCTTACGTTTCCATATTTTTTAAACAAATTCATTACTTGAGTTGAACTATTGAGTTGCACTAATGCCAATCAATATTTAAAACCTGTTGAAATTGCTTCAAAGTGTACCTGTACTTGTCATGCTTATGACATTAATTGTGCTTGGTATATATGCAACAGAGGTGTAAATTCACGAAAAAAATATCGCCATAAATGCACCACACTGGATCTCTTTATTATGTATTATGGGCAGGGGTGGAACCTATGGGGAGTAGTCATCGCTGGCCAGGAGTGACGTACCCACGTGGATTTAGGGTAATGGAATGCGAGTAAACAAGCAGCAGTCAGCGAGCAAGATTGAGTGGAAAGCCCTAAGTGTAATTTACTGAATCTTGTCTTCAACTGCACCCCAACTGTTTAATTCAATCGTGATTTTAATGCCCGAACCTGACCTTTAATTTCACTGTCAAGTAAGTTGTTATCAGACTCTCACGGATACCAGTGCCAGATGCATCTTGTTCTGTTCATTTGGAAAGATTCACACTTAAAAATATAACCAACACACACACACAAAATGAAACAAACAAACAAAATAGAGGGAGCAGACATGTTGATGCTACATATGTGGAGGTGATGGAATACCACAACTAAGAGCAAGTGATTTTAATATAAGTAGGGGCAGCATGTATCAAGAATTTGTGCTGTGCGTTCAATTTTAAAGCACTTTAAAGTTGAAACACATTAATTTACCTGCAGAGATTTAAAAAAAAAAAAAAAAAAGCCAATACGGACAAACCTCTCCATTGACGCTTTCAGTGGCCATGCATTGTCTGCTGACGCGGTGGCTGGTGCTGTCGACGCGAGGAGCCTCCATCCTGCAGCTGCACAGAGGCAGCTCCTCCAGCCGCTCTGTGTCACCGGCATCGCTTCCTTCTACGGAACATTATTAATCAAGTTATTGATAGCACAAACTGCTCGTGTGCAAACTTATAAAGCTCTGCTAGTGTGTATAGCCAGTATGGATTAAATTAAACCAAATGCTTGAGTAACATCCTGGCATTAGATTTGCGACTGTGGCCACATGTATCTGTCATCGACCTACCGTGATGAGGCGACAGTGTCAGACTGTCTGCAGCAGCGATGTCTAGAGCACCCAAGGGAACCTCTGTGTACTCGCTAGTTCCTCCTCCTGAGGACAGAACCAGTGACAATTTAAAAGGATAAAACAGGATAAACACAAGCAAGAAATTACTGAAAATTAGCTTCTCATGATTTGAATAAATATCTTTTTGACACTTACGAAGGAAAAATACATTCAGTTCAAAGTAATGGACTGATCACAGGTAAAACACATCTAATACATAGAAATGTGGTGTTGAAGTGTGTGGTTATCTATTAGTTTGTCTAATTATCCCATAAAGACCCAAACCACCACTGGAAACCAGAATCATCTACCAATAAACAATGTGTAATAACTTCTGATGCACTAATTCTATCAATACATGTAAATAATTGGTGTAAAATACAGTTTGTCATCTCTTCATGGTCATCAGATATGACCTGTTTGGATGTTCAGAGGCTCTGTAGTTACCGTGGAAACACAGTCATCTTCTACAACATTGATTCACCAGTAAAACCCATGGAGTTGGATCAATGACAGTAGATGGACACACTGGGTTTATGTTCAATTAATGATATATTTGTTGAAAAACTTACTTTGTCTTCATTTTTCTCCGTTTCTATTATGACAGTTAACTTTAATCTGAGCTATTATGAACATCTACATGATCTGTAAACTAAATATGGGATAATACCTGATTTTTATTGAAGTAATGCAAAATACAGAGAATAATATTATTAAAAAATGGTGATAAATCACTTAAGAAAAGCTAAATGGAGAGAAGAATTCCTTTGGGAACTGCCACAAAAGTAGCATTCGGTCTAAGACCGAATGCTACTTTTGCCATAAAGACCGTCTTTATGGGTTATACAAAAAAAAGAAAAAAAAGAAAAAGAAAACGAGAATGACTGATCTATAACATGTTATTCATGGAAATATAAATAATCTACCTGCTGCTGTCTCCACCACATCAACTGTGTCTCGTTCTTTGTCCGGGTCTGACGACGTCCATGACAGTTCCTCGTTTTCATTTTTACTCTGGATGGCCCGCTGCATTTCAGATTCTGAACTCTGAAAGGGACAAACATGTATGAATGTCAAACTGTTCAATTTGATACCGTCCTTTTTAACTATGTGTATATTAACTGAACTGACAAATCACTACTGTTGTGAAGTAACTCCTTTAAAGGGTACACATTTATCTAAACCCACTTTTATTAGTCTGTGGTTCATTTATTTGTGTATTTGGACCCTAATAGTTCATAACGTTTGAATTTGAACCCTCCAGATGCTGTAAAGCTATCTTTATATTCATTTTGGCAAAAATCGAGTGGATTTCTACAACTTGTTTTAATTCCTTTTTAATTTGTTTCGTCTATAACTAGCTACGTCAACACATTTGCACATATAAGGTCAAGATTTCCAAAAAACATTTCTCAGAGTACGACATTAATTGTTTGTCAGCAGCAGCAGTTGTGGTAAAAACTGGAAATATGTCCAAACTTTGAGCCAATTATGTAAAATACAGGACAGAGCAGCACAGCCAACAACCTGGAGGGGGCGGGGCCTGAAGTGGCTCATGTGCAATTAAAGGGCCAGCGCTCCAAACCACCTTTCTGGTGTCATTACTCAGAAATAGAGTTGAAAATGAACCTGTGGAGTTGAATGAATGAAGAATTCAGACCCAAGCAGAACATTTACAGTTTATGTAGAGCACAGGGAAATGTTTGAAAATGCATAATTCCATTAAAAAAAGCAAAATATTACTCTTTTAAGACATAGAACTTGTGCATTGCATCTACCTTCGTATTTTAATGATAGAAGTGACTAGTTTTAGAGTTTCTTACAAGCACATATACAATGGGAGTGAAGAGTTACAAGACAGAGTAACAGGTAAGACACAGCTAAAACTATAATGTGAAGGAAGTAAACCATTCAGATCGAATCACTCACATAATCTGGCATATTCGACGATCCCTCTTTTTCTTTTGGATTTTTCTTCGGTCCTCCCCCATTTTCAAACTATGAATGAGCAAAAGAGATAAACATTCCATACAAGACAATAATACATCATTTACAAAAATATAGTGATGTGCTTGAAAAACTGTTCCTCCACCTTATCTGAATTGCGTATGGATGGACTGGAAATTGGAATTTTCTTTGCCACCTCCTCCTCACAGTTGCTGCTTTTCACTGGTGAAGGTGTAGAAATCTTATTTGCCTTTATATGGAATAAAGATACAAGAAATTGAAGCAGCCATAAGTCCTAGTATCTAAATACATATATTCAGTGAAGAGGGCAATGACGTGCATCATGTGACTCTACTTTTCCGTTTACCACAGTTTGATAGTTGTCTGGAACATTCTCAAATTTCTCAAGTAGACTGTCTGATGGATGTCCAAGTTTTCTTCTTTTGGCAGCTGTTAAGAAAAGTATATACCTTCATAATGATAAAACAATGAAAAACAACTCCAAAAGAAATGCTGAAACATTGATATTCCAAATAGGTGGAGCATTTTTACTTGTATTACTACATTAATATCCCCAAAAAGCATATATCTGATCTGCTTTGGCAATTTATTAGTCTGAATTTATTAATTTGATCAAATTCCCAAAGAAAAATACATCCCTCTCAGCTTCTCTATGCATGTATACAAAAAATATCTACACAAAACACGGTGCCTTTGTTGTTTAACAAAAATGTCACTTGTTCTCAGTCACAGACTTTGCATTTTCTATGGCACATATGGTTTCAGGCCTTTTTTCCTCTTCTTATCCTTGTTTTCTTTAGCAAACATAGAATGCATGCACATACACAAATGCTTATGTAATTTCCCTTTGTTGGAGCCAAAATCATGATTTAGATGATAGCATTTCTTTGATGAATTAGGTTTTAATACAATGAAATACAGGCACTTGAAATGAACTGAGCAGGAGTCTACCAGGCATATTTCCAAGCACCAAATAGAGAGAAAATGTGTTTTTTGAAAGTTGCTCTTTTACCTTTATATGCAACAACATATTAATCTTATACATATAATCTTATGGACTTGAACAAGAAATAAACATCACACAAAAATAATTCCCCTTAAGAATTTACAGTAACATGAAATCTTAGTGTCCATAATTCCACTATAGTAAATTGGTTATTGGTGTTTTATGTGCTTTATGTTTTATTTTCAGATACCATAGATAATTCCTGTAGATTCAATTACAGAAGTAAACACTGTCACTTACCAGTTTCAGAGTCGGAGGCTTCTGATGGGGTCAAAGGTGACTCAATGTGGCTCATCTATGTAAAAAACAAACCAAAAACTATTGGAAAACAAACTGTGTATTCGCTGCAAAATGGATTCAAAATTATGTTCTTACATCATTCAGTGCTAAATGAGAATCCTAAATCTTAGGCTCACCTGCATCGGAAAGGGTCTGTTCATGGTTTTTCGAGCCCTGTGGATCTTTGGAGGAGACGGAGACACAGAAGGAGAATAGGAAGCTATGGCAGAGGAGGAAGATGAAGGTGTGGGTGGCAGGACAGATTTACTGTTGCTGGGCCCAGAAACAGTCATCTTTGCTCGACCAGGGGATGAAGATGTAGACAGAGACGAAGATGTTGATGAAAGGGACTTAGCTGCATGTCCTGTAAAAGTGGTAAAAGATTTTAAATAAAATCCGTAAATGGTTTTCAAGGTAAGAACAAAAGCATTTTGTGAAAAGAGCTCTGGAAAAAAAAAGACTGGATGTAAAAAGCAAAGAGAGATAAAAACTAAAGAAACTTACCTCCTGCAGGTCGGTGTGGAGGGGATGAGGCGGGCGACCATTTCTCACTTTCTTCCCTTGCTCTGTTACTATCTTTTCCAGGCTGCTGGAACAAACCACCCATGGAATCTGTCTTCTTCACAGAAGCAACTGTTGTGGAAGTGTTATCTAGGAAAAATTTTAGATCTCACTGAGTTCTATAAAATATCACTAACATAAAGCAAAAAATATCAAACACCCTGAATACTTGAAATTCACAGAAGTTAAGCAGTAGTATATTCCAAATCTTGTCTATTATTATCAATGATCTGAACTCAAATGACAGATTAACTGCAAACTTACCTTCGTCAACATGACTTGGTCCAGCACATGAATCCCTTTGTGCTTGTGAGTCATTTCCTTCAAGAAGGTCCTGGTAGATAAATGAAAAAAAAAAAAAAAAAAAAAGAGACGACACATATAATTACACATAATAAAATAATAGATTACCCAACAGGGTGTTAAATCTGGTTACACACGGCATTTCAAGCAGCCACAGGGATGGGGAAATACTAGGGTTGTCACAGTTTTGTGGTTGCGTCACAAACTAAAATACTAATTTGAAGGTTTTATGTTTGAGTTTAGGATGACATAACCACTGACCAAAACATTGTTAGTCACTAAGTATGTCACAGAAACTGTAGGGATTCGTAATTCATAAGAGGAAATCTGTTGCTATTTTAAAATCCAGTCATTACATACAGTAGATGAACATACCCATTCAGTGCTTCAGCTCAGAATCCAGTTCAGTTACAATTTCCCAACTCATTTGTTAATTAACTTTAGTTTCTTTTCACATGATATTTTAATCAGGATATTACTCTATCGTATAGTTGAAAACAAGCCTGTTTCTCTGAGCCCATAAAGGTGAGTTTTAGCATCACTACCCTGGAGATGAATGATTTTGTAGAGTATGACAGATGGCTGAGTGGACTTCCCAACAGTCAAAATGGCAAGATATGGTGAAAAATCCATATTGTGATTATTGGGAAAAATAGGTAACAGATCACTGTCAAATATGGGCTTTTTCCAACGTACAGAAACAGAACTTTTATTTTTGAATGTTTTTCACAGTATTTCTCTTTGCATATACTAGACCTATGGATTGCAGAGTTTTGCAATTTTATAATTGCACAGGCTGAAATTGCTTTTCATCTAATTTTACAGCCCTATTGCTTATATAAAACGCAGTTAAAATGAACTCAACCTTGATAAAACAACAGTGAAAAACACACACTCATTAATGTAACTGTAAAATGAATTTTTAAAAAAAGCAACATAACACTACAAGGAAACACAATACAGGACAATGACTACTTTTATTTTCCATAGTTATGACTATAATATAATACTCACATACTTTTAATTAGGTAAGGTTTTATCGACAAAAAAGTATCTGAGAAAGATCTGAATATGTCTCCCACCGCGACCACAAACACAGCTGGAAGTTTAATGTTGCAGATAAGCAACAACACGTTCATAGCCGTTGTTGATAACGGTCATCTTTATTCAAGGATACATTTGTTGCATCTACGTGTACAATTTCCGCCTTTCGTCTCCAAAATAAACCTTTCAACCAATAGCAGACCTCCTCTGGGATTACGTCAGGTGCCGCCATCAGTCAATCAACTCATTCATGCCTTTGGTCGAATCTGAGCAGATCCTTCAGCCAACATCGGGCCCTAATGACTATCTTAATATGAGGCTGTTTTTCCTGCGGTTACTGTTGAAAGACTCCCTTTTTGATGGTAGTTCTTTCGTGCGATTTGTACGATATTTGATTTCAAAATATTAGCAGTGAAAATTAATCAGGATTGAACGAATTGTTTATAATAAAATGGCACAACAGTTCTGCGGGGTGGGAGCCATACAGTATTGTAAACGCGAAGGAACGAATTGTTAAAATGAGCAAAAATACCAATAACACTGTAACACTGTTTTTGTTGAAACTGTTACAGGCTAACACTGCTAGCAGTACACCTCGACTTGCATGCAAAAAAGCTGCTAAAATCGATAGAAAACGATGGTTTGTAGTGTAACAGACTGCATATTTGGTGTCATACTTTTGCTCTTTAAGCTAAGAGGTTTTTAAAGTGTTAAATAGTCATTTATTTCCACATAATGCGGAATGATGTTGATGTGAGTTTGCTACCTTTGTCGTCGTCTCAGATGCCGACATGTTTCCAAATTACCAGAGACGCATATGAACGTGCTACGTCACGGCCTAAGCCCCGCCCCTAGGTCATTGATTTGAAGAGCACTGATCAGAAGTCAGTGTACGACGTCCGAAATACCGATAATCCAGAAGGAGAGACTTGCTACGGAAACCGATTCAAAGTCAGTTTAGTCCGAAAAGGTTATGGGTTTGTTGTCACGGGATGTGCTTCCTCTGTTGCTCTAAAAGAGGCCAAAAAAGTAAACAGAAATCGAGGTGGGAGCGGGGATGAGCAGCGGCTACTTCTAACGACGCCGAAGTTCACGGTGGTCTTGTTGTAAAAAAATAATTTTATATAAACTTAGGGAACATTTTAATCAACGAAAGGAAAGGCATGGTAAGTACCTGTAAACTTAGACGAATATACCAGAGGGGCTCTGGTTGTAGATGGTTGACGGCAGATTTCAGCAAGCTAATGGCTGCTAACGGACAGACAAGCTAGGCCACAAGCAACCGAGAAAAAACAGATGTTTGTTCAAATCTGTCCTAATTTGACTTGCCATTCACTTTGACCAGCATTTAGTGGAATTAATTTTAAAGCCACTCTTGTCTAATAATAAAAACCATTTATTGTTACTTTATTGCTTGCTTCTAAATATTTAACACGTGTAACAATTGTTAATCTAACTTTTTTGCGCCCCTCTTTCTAAGCTTGTATGATAATGTCCCCGACTGTCATTGCTTTATTACTTCTACTTGGCATAGCTACTACTTTCTTGCCGATCTGTATACAGGTTTGGAAAATTAGCACAAATTCTCAAATCCAAGAAGATAGATATAATCTATTTTTAGGGGTAAAGCAAGTTTTAACTTCCATTATGCACATATGATATTGACAAACTAACCAACAAATCAATGCGATCAATGTAAAATGTAACTGAAAACATATTTGTCTAGTTTATCCTTATCTAAGTTAAACAAGACATATGAAATCGAACTTGGGCTGACAAACTTTTTTTTTTCCTTTTCAGTTGCCTACTGTCAACGATATAAACTTCAATATTTTCCCTGAATTTCAGTTACAGGATCACCAGGTCATTTATATGATGCTTCATAGGTTTAAAAATGACATTTATTCCAAATGTTGATACTTCTTAGCAAAAGTGGTTCATGTCATGCCATTTATGTAATTTCCTTCAGGATCTCCAATGGTTTTCTCATTCTGAAGCATTTTTTTTGTCATTGTCTATTCAAATCAGATGGAGATGCTGTGTTTCCGATTACCGGGCCATGGGGACGTAACCCTGAAGCACATGAATTCATTGAGGTTCCGCCAGCACTTCTGTGACATCACCATTGTGGCCAGTGACAACCAGACTTTCAGGGGACATAAAGTTGTGTTGGCTGCCTGTTCACCCTTCCTAAGGGACCAGTTCCTTCTCAACCCATCCCCTAAACTTCAGGTGGGAAGATGAGATAAGATATTCCTTTTATTAGTCCTACAAGGGGAAAGTCCAGATTTACAGCAGCAAAGCACACGGGCAAAAAAGAGCAATATCAACATAAAGACAAATCCATAAAAAGCTATGAATACAATTTACAACTGTGCATCTGCTGGTCATGCCACAGGTTGGATAGGGGAGATACTCATATGTACACCTATATACACATGATAAAGATGATGAAACTGTCAGAGATGCTGTCATTCTGTATCTTTATATGCACACTAATATAACACAATTATTCTATATTTGACCATTTTCTGTCATATTCTGTTTGGATATTCTGAATTGGGCCTTTTTCTTGCATATCCAGCAAGTTTATTTTGTCTACTTATGATAATGTAATTTTTGGTTTCTTTTTTTCAGACAAGTTCATGTAGGAGATGTCTTTTTACCTTTTATATGTTTTGACTGTCATCTGCAGTCTTCCTCAGATCGCTGTGACCTGTCCTTATGTGTTGTTCTTCCTAGGCGCGGTCAACCTGACAGGTTTGACAGTTCTGTCAGGTTGACAACGCCCTCCACCACCCAATGTTCTATGAGACGTTTCTTCTTGCAGGACCTAAAAATAAGTCACAACCACACAATTCAGACTCGCACTCTGGAAAAGATATGTAGGCGATATACTGGAAAAAATCAAACATGGACATGCATAAGAACTCACAGATCACCTGAACACCATGGACACCACTGGAAACATCAAATTCATACACAAAGAGGAATAAAACAGGACAGTTGCCTTTCTGGACATGAAAATCCACCACAAAGACAATGGCAGCCTCAAAATAACAGTACATAGAAAACCCACACACACAGACCAATACCTTCTCTGGACATCTGAACACCTCACCGAACATAAACTGTCAGTTGTCAGGACATTTCATGAACGGGCCAACATCATCACAGACGAGCAGGACAGACAAGAGGAGGAAGCACACATCAAACAAGCAATACAGCACTGCCAGTACCCCACATGGGCCATAAACAAAGGAAAACAACAGGTCAGAAACAAAGAAAACAAACCGAAAGAAAGAAAGCCAAAATGTGGACAAAAAGCAGAAAACAAATACAAAAAAAGGTTGTGACAATTTCACTAAACCCATAAAACAAGCAATGAAGAAACAATCTATACACAGCCATAAAACCACATGCAAATCTCAGGCAGCTATTAGTTCACCCCAAACATAAAATAGAAAAGGACAAAAAATGCAACACCGTATACAAAATTCCATGCAAATCATGCAAACACACATGCATTGGGGAGACAGGAAGGATGTTCAACACAAGGAAAACAGAACATCGGAGGGAATGTGTAAAGGAGACGGCAGGACGACTCGTAAGAACAGCAAAAGAAAAGGCAGAACAGGAAAACCTCAAATCAGCCATGTCAGATTACTGCAAGAGAAATAACCACATCATGGACCAGGACAATGCAAAAGTAATCAGGACGGAAAGCAACAAACAAATATTTCATCGAGGAGGTCATTGAAATCAGGAAGTGTGAGAACATAACCATCAACCGGGACGAGAGAGCATTCAGACTCTGTCACACATGGGACTCTCTCCTCCAGAGAACATCGGGCGGTGGTGGGGGGATGGGCTCAACCTGACAGAACAGTCAAATCTGTTGGGTTGACCACGCCTGGAAGAACAACACATAAGGACACGTCACAGCGATCAGCTGACACCTACTGAGGAAGACTGCAGATGACCGTCGAAACATATAAAAGGACATCTTCTACAGGAGCTTTTTGTAGTTAAGACATGTGGGACAGGCCATTATTATTCTGGGTTTATGAGGATTTTTTTGGACATGTTTACAGTTACACAATGCAGCTTATGTGGATATTTTACCACGGGGTGTGACAAATGGCCTCTGTTTACATTCAGCTGAAGTAAAGACAATAACCTCATTGACATGGATGCCTCACAGAACTGACCATATATCTGGGCTGAACATGCACACTTTGGTCATTTTAGTGCTTTTCTCAGATTAAAATTGAAATTCTCCAACCTATTAATTCAGCATCCACATTGCATATTCACAGTTCACGAGAGCACTTTGTTTTTGATATGAGCGTATATTGAAAACCCAACATTTTCAGGGTGTTTCATGTATTGAGATAAGGAGGCTGACTTCACACAATAAGATGTCTGGCAAACTGAATGGAAACCTTTCTTTTTTTACTAGAGTATGCACATTTACTCATAATCTGGAATTATAGTGGAATATACATTTTTACTGAACTGTCTCTTCGTTTCCAGGTGTCCATGCTGTACAGCTCTACAGTGGTTTGTGACCTGCTTCAGTCCTGTTACACCGGTGTGCTTCAGTTCAACCCAGAGGAAATTGTCAACTACTTGACTGCTGCTAGTTACTTGCAAATGGAGCACATTGTAGAGCGTTGCAGAGGAGCGCTGAAGAAGTATGTGCAAGTGAAGCAACCCAGTCCACCAAAGGTTAGTCTGCCAGAGACAGATACTTTAACTGTGATGACATTGTATCTAGTTATTAAATGCGCTGCACTGTGGAGCATTTTCACCTCTTACAGCTCAATAATTAACTAAATATTCTGTATTTTCTCACAAGCTTGAAACAAAGTCTGATGGGAACAAAATCACCTCTAAAGCACAGTTCAAGTTTATCTTTAATGTCTTTATAATTACTAGTCTATAATTACTAGTTTAAGAAATAAACAAACGTTCTCTTGGTAACAAAAAAAATCACCTCACTGGCCTCTTCTATTGCAGCTTGAGCTCTATGTAACAATTACATTCAACAGTTTTTATGAAACAATGTGTGTGTTTTGTTTTTTTATCACCAGACCGCACACAAAAACCTTTTGCTCCTAATCTCCTGAATATCACAAAGTAACCTATTCTCAAAGATTATTGACATATCATTCAGATAAAATTAAGATATAACAATGTGTTCTGTGATATAATATGTTTATTTTGACATTTACGTGTCAAAATCTCAGTCTTGCACAACATGATATGCTCTCTTCTGATGTGCTTCTCTTGGACTGTTTCATTTTGTTCTTGTAGATGATTGCAGAGGAGAACCAGGCTAGTCCAATGATTGTCAGTGGTAGCGTTTATTCTGTTGCTTCTGCATCCCCTCCCGTCAGCCGAACCTCCCCTGTGCATCCACAGAGTCCTGCAGGACAATCAGTGGAGGAAAACCAAGGCAATATGTCGGCCCAGGATAGCAGTCAACACCAAAGCGACAGTCCTTCACTGGATGAACCATGTATCGAGGTGGGTGGAAGTGTTTAATAAAGTGCAAAGATAACATAAATAATAGATAATAACAAAATTAACAAGTGACAAGTGTAAGCGTTTCCACTGATCTTTAAAAAAATACCATAAACTTTCTGTATATATATATATATATATATATATATATATATGAATGTATGTATGTATTTTGTGCCAAACCTGTTTTCAGCCCAGTCAAACTGGTCTGAAGTTTATTTTCAAAGTAATTTTGATAACATTTTAAACTAATTTCATCTACATTTGTCTAGTCAGAACCATCATACATGTATATGAAAGTGCTAAATATTCAGTCAGAACAGTACATCAATTACTTGAAATCCATCAAACTCAGGAGAGGATGATCTTTTGTGTGTTTGAGATTGTTGACCCTGTGTTTGTGGCCTAGACTGGCAGATAAACAGAGGAAAATAATGAAAACTGTGTTGCAGGTTAATGCATCAGATGAGGAGGAAGGGGTCAGACAAGAGGACTATGATATCTTCAGAGTTTATGTTTCTGAAGAACAAATGAACAAAGACAAAGAAGAGAGAGAAGCTCCCTCAGACCAGCCTCAAGATGTATGTTTCCCTGAAACAGAGGGGATTATGATTGGTGAAGGGGGCGAATACGACCTGAACCCAACAGAAGATGGACTTAGCGCTGAAAACATTTTCAGGCAGGGGATATCAGTGGAGGGTTTCCATGCTTTCAGACGCAGGATAACTAATTATAAAATAGGCCGTGGCAGAGGGAAGGGCAGGGGGAGGGGGCTTAAGAGGAGAAGGTGGGATAAGGTGGAGAAAAGATCTCCAGGAATGGGAAATCAGGATTTGTGGTACATAGCAAATTCAGGGATGGGCGGTGCCTTTGGGCTGGATTACAGTCAAGAGGGACTTAAAACAGGAAATTATGTTTCAGTGGAAGTCCCACAGTTGGACTTCAATGTTGGTGATGCTCAGGGAGAAAAAGTCTCGCCATTGGTGACAAACGGCATGGCCCAGTTTGGACTGGAGGAGTCCACTGCAGGTGAGGGAAGTTCTGGGCTGACAACGGTCCCATCCAGTGAGGGCGGAGATGAATCGGTTGCTGTCGTCGGGTCCACATCGAGCGTCGTCGGGCCTGTAATCTGTGAGCACTGTGGCATGACTTTCCCATCACCCCACGCTCTAGCAATCCACTGCCGCACCACTCACCTCCTGTATGTTTGCCCCTGCTGTGGTAAACACTTCCACCATTCTGCCAACCTCAGCCGGCACATGGCCGTGCACCGGGGAACGAGCAAAACACACCAGTGTCCTCTATGCTACAAGACTTTCACACAGAAATCAACGCTAATAGACCACATGAACCTCCACAGCGGTGAACGGCCACACCGCTGCGCATACTGCCACGCGCGTTTCGCTCATAAGCCAGCTTTACGACGCCACCTGAAGGAACAGCACGGTAAAACGACAGGGCAGAATTCACTACATGAGCAGGAGGAAAGGGAGAGAGCGCAGGGCGGAGAGGCTGCTGAGAGACTACGACAAGAAGAACAAGAGTGCTTCGTCACTGAACATCAGCAACATCAGCCTGAGCATTAAAAACATCAGTTCAGCACGAGCAGAAAAGGCCTGTTCGGTGCAGGTAAATGGGGTTAAGAGCTGTCCAATGGAGGCATTTCTCCCTGAGTTCTGATGCTGCATTTTGAAGATTGTAACTATGTAAGACTGGTGCAGAAAACGGTTGTCTTAATGTCAAAAGCCTTTCACAAGAAGTACCTTTTCTGGATTTGCACCAAATATGCTAAAAACTGCACCGCCCTTCAAATGGTAATCAGCTTGGGTAGTTGAACTTTGATATATAACCTTAAACTAGAAAACTGTGGTTCAGTATGTGTTCAATGAGATGACTGGCATTAAATTGATGTACCGAGTTTAAGTGTCCTCTGTGTTGCATATACAAAATCAAATGTATAATATCTTGATGTGGATGATATAATTCACTACATCAGAGCACGTGTTTTTTTTTTTTTAATGAAAAGTTGAATAAAAGTGTGAAGATCCAGTGTGTTTTAAAATTTGTTTGCTGTGAGTAGCTGACCCCCCCCCCTTAAAAATAGGATGCAATTATATCAAAACCACCCCATACTAATGTGCACCACACAACTAAAGACGAGAAAATCAAGCAGAATTTCATTTTAGTTCATGTTGCATGGTTCATTATAGTTTTTAGTTGTAAAATTTGCTTTTCCCTTATGTAATGATGTTTACTGCTATTTTTATGTTTTGCTAAAGCTGAATCGTTTCATTTAATTTCATTCATTTTGGTACAACTTTTTAAATTTAAATGGGAGGCATAACTTCACCTATTTCCAAGGTGCAAGGAGAAGTAAAACTAGCTAAAGGTCAAGGTCTTCAGCAGCACTTTGCATCATCGAAGACCACTAGCTATAATGCGCTAGTCTACATTTAGACTTAAATAAAGCTCTTATATACTATAAACGCTATCAGAGTTCTCGACTTGTAGCCAATATGTTATATTCAAAATTTCTGACCAACTATTTCTTCAGTGGTGTAATGTCAGTTTGTACTTTAATGCTAGATTGTTATACACATTTTATAATCGCTCCTGCAGCTCTTTGCTCTCTATAGATTAAATCTTCATGTTCGAGGCTCTTATTCTTCTGTGACTCATGATAAGATCATTCAAGTTGCAAATGTATGGATTTATTGGATTCCTTGACATACTTGTCTCGTTACATAAGTAAAGTTGTCACAAACAGCTCCAGCTCAACAATTGTGACCAAATCAAAATATTTCTGAATATTTTGAATTTTCCATCTAAGACAGAAAAATTGCGCAAAAACATGAAAAGCTACAGGTCCTCAAGAAAAAACCAAAACAGTATGTTTTAAAAAAAAAACATCACAGAAAGTCTTCGCTGTAGACAACTTGGTTCCTCTTGTCCCTGTAGGACCCTTTAGTGCTGTTCTGCACAGCTGTGAAAGAAAACAGAGGTGAATGTCAATGCTCGCTGCACAAACACGCACACACACACCGTCAGATCAATGTCTGAAAAGCATTAGGAGTCTGGTGTTTACCGAGAGAAGCCCAGACAGATTTGCCGGTGGCTGCATCCAGCATGGGCTGCTTCCTGGCGATGCTGACTTTGATGTGAATGTCTCCCACTGTGCTTCCATTCAACTGTGAGACAAAAATACCAAGATGAGTCTGAAAAGCTGTGCAGTGTGAAAGCAGGACATCCCCAGACGACAGCCATGAAGAAACCTGCATTTTATTGGGCTTTTTTAAAACTGAGAAATTTAACCATGGGAATAGTCAGTAAATACTTTATGTTGATAGCATAATGAAATCTAGGAGTCTCTTACAAGAGTCAACTTATTGCCTTTTATGGTTTTAATCTATTGCGTTTAATGCTCTAGTGTCTTATTTCTGTAGTTGTTGCGATATATTTCTGGCTGCCAAGGTGTTTTTATATTTCTTGTGTTTATGAAATAAGACGATGAAATGCAATTTCATTCTGCACTGCGCCGTATTGGTATTGTGCCTGAATAACTGAATTGAATCTTGAACAATTACATAGTGCGGCCAAAAAAAGTCCTGGATTTAACTAAAATTACTACAGCGATTAATATTTCAGTTGCAACTTGTTCTTTAACCCTAACTGATGCAGTGAGTCGTTCCTCATTTCCTAAACAACCATTAGTTTACAAGAGGACATAGAGATTAGACTGTGTTTCAATGAAAAAAGGGAAGTCCCTGTTCCACATAGATGGAAAGGCAGATCAAGTGATTACTGATCATGCCTATTGCCTACAGTATAAGCCGGTGGGGACAGTGTTATGATCTGGGGTTGCTGCAGTTGGTCAGGTCTAGGTTCAGCAACATTATTACAAAAATAAATGCTGCAACACTGCATAAACCTATTGAAATTATACCATTAAAATGAAGTCCCCCCCCCTCCCCAAAAAAAACAAAACAAAACAAAAAATTCTCTGCAAGTGAATTGGAAGGTTGGGGGTTGACCATTAAATGCTGATTTTATACATTAGCTAAGAATGTCAATATTAACACCAGCATTAATGAGTTTTATCACAATACAGTCATAGTAAAACAGTCAAGTAGATTGAGCTTAATTAAAATTAGTTACTAAAATAAAGGCTTATTACTATGCTCTGCCATTTGTCTATTAACCCTCTGAAAGTTGTTGAGGAGTTTGATACAAATATCTACTGAGTTTTGGACCAAAGCTGAAATAAATGATCATGTTATTTACTGTGTATCATATTTTCCCTTGTGCATTAAAATATGAGACTTTTCAACAACTTTCAACAAGACATCACAGAAAATATATTTCTCTTCATCTTTTTGAATTATCCTACTTAAAATGGTTGGCATGTATATTCGTGTATGCATATTCTTGTTTATCCTGTAGTTAAGACCTAATATTTATACGACAGAGTGTAAATTGTTTGGCTTGGACCTAACCTCTGCTACAGCCTGGTCTGCAGATTCCATCTTCTCAAATGTGATGAATGCGCAGCTGGAAAGAGAATCGGTGAAGATAGATCAGAATAGCATCATGCAAACAAGAACCTGAATAAACATTGCGGTTAATGAACTCAATGATTATTGCTGTCATTAAATATGCAGTATTTGCATGTAGCTTTGTTCAAATGATTCCATACTTGCGTGGGTTGTCCATAGAGAGGTCAATGATATTTCCATGTTGGGAAAAGGCAGAACGCAGGCTGTCCTCAACCAGGCCAGAGCCATAAACATAAACTGTATTCCCTTTACGCACCCCTCTCCGCTCTGGGTATGAGTCTGATCCTGAGTATAAACAAATAGCAAAAAAACATGTATCAGTATTCCTAGTGATTTTCTGTGGAAACTGCAATGTAAAGGATGCCATGAAACATCCTAATCAACAAAAACTGGTTACTCACGTCTGAAGGGTCCATCTCTGTCTCTTTCCCGGTCTCTATCACGGTCTCTGTCCCTGTCCCTGTCTCGGCTTCGATCACGGTCTCTGTCACGTTCCCTATCTCTGTCCCTGTCCCTCCCTCGATCTCTATCCCTGTCCCTCTCCCTGTCCCTATCCCGGTCTCGGTCTCTGTCTCTGTCCCGGTCACGGTCCCTCTCTCTTTCCAGTTCTCGGTCTCTGTCTCTCTCTCTCTCTCTGTCTCTCTCTCTATCTCTGTCCATATCACGACTTGATGACATTCCACCTCCATCATCATCATCACGGTATCGGTCACTTGAACTGACGAAGCTGCAGGAATGAGAACTGCGTGTTAAGTACAGTTATTAAAAATCAAGGCATTTATTTTAGTCATTTCAGCTTTGAGATGTTACCTTTCATAAAGTGATTTCCTGTGAGCCCTCTTCCCAGACTAGAAAAAGTATAAAAGATACAATTACATCCAATTGAGCTCTACTTTTTTCCTGGGGCTGCACAATAAAAATGTTAAGAATTATTACAATGCAGTTTTATTTCAGTATGAATTTGAAAATGCTCAATTATGGTTTGATATTTTTCCAATGTTTGAATATCACCAAAAGTAAACTAAACCTACAAACTGGTATTTTCAACTTTTACTCAGGAGTACAAATCAAAAGGACATCTACCAGCTTGTAGCATGCCTTCTTTATATCTTTTGTGAGGAAATGATGCAACAAAAAGTGTAATAGATGGAACACCACTTGCAGCACAGTTATTATCATGTTTAATGTCTACTGTACCTCGGGCTGTTCTTCATCGGTAGAGACACTTCTTTGGAATGGTAAGAAAGCAGGAACAGGGCCTTTTTCAGGGTCCTGTGGAGAAAAAAAAAAGAACAATAAATACATTAAAAGCACATTAAAACATCCTTCTCTTAGATGATAAGAATACACCAAATGCCACAAACTTTTTGCAACAAAATAAACACAGAAGATTGAAATCTCACCTTAAGTTTTATCTCCAACATTCTGGACCGTTTGAAGCCAGAGTTCTTGTTCTCTGATTTAATTGCACTGATGGCACCAGACTTGATCAGCATCTTTGCTTGCTCTGTAGCTGTAGCAGTGTCAACAACTGGCTGGTCTGACAAAGCTTTGAAGGAGAATAAAGTGAAGCAGTATTATAAGCAAATATAAAAATCAATGCTGTTTTAGCACAAAAATGTTCAGATCTTTGTGAGTGTCAAAAACGTAAATATTTGCATTTTAAACAAATATATTAGATTGGGTATGTATACAGATAGTCAGACAAATCACTACCACCTTTTCCATTTTTCCTATCTTGGAATATTAATATAGACAACTAATTTACAACTGAGCTGAGCCATAGCAAGAAAACATAAAAATAGAAACGAGCTTCCATTCAAACTATAACAATACCTGAATACGTAACATTATCCAAACAACAAAGCTAAAACATAATAAATGGAAGCAAAATATGATTAAAGATACGTACAGATGAAGAAGTTTGCAGAATAAACACTTCAACCGGTAACAGTACCAAAAAATTATCAATTTAGTTACTGACACTTACTTCGTTTCAGTCCGCTTTGGTTCGTCTGGTTAGTTGAACTCTGCTTCTTCAAGGCAAGCAATGCCTTTTTCTGATTAAAGACACGTAAAACAATAAATCAAAGGAAAATAAATGAATAATCGTCTTAGCTCTGAGGGGAGATGATATGTATTTAAACATTACACCTTACCTTTTTCTTAAGTTTAGCATATTTCTTCTGCAAAGCCTCCTCTTCCTCCGTGAGTGAACTTGGAAACACAACCATGACGATAACTGCTGCGAAAGAGGTGACTTTATTAAAAAAAAAATACAAAAAACCAAATGCAGACAGTAAAGAAATAACACTGAATGAAATTTCTTGAACACTCAGCGCTGTTAGCTCAAGTAAGCTAACCTGAGAATAACAGTAACCACTACTGGTTACTTTTAACACAATATACGCGTTACTACATATTCATACGTTCCATCAAGTGAGACTATTAAGTGATAATATATCAATAACTGAAGCGAAACCTTACTACCACGTCTTAGAACAGTTATAAGGATTATTTCCCTTCTCAAACTTAAGCAGGTCTTACCCCGAGTTTAACACAAACACCGTCGCGTAAAGATGACGTAGGCAAGCATTTACTTATTCTATTTTATTTTTGTTTTTAACATCAAAATATTTGATGCAACCCAATTTATCAATGTCACTAAATATATACAGTTATAAATAAAAGTAAAAATTGCAATTATTATTTTCCTCATTTTATCGCAGCTAGCTAGCCTAGCCTTTTCCGCTTGTAAAATCTGGCAACTTCCGAGGCGACAGCAGTAGTTGTCTGCAACTTTTAGCTTTCATTTACGGGTGGGAACATGGAGAGAATAAGTAAGTGGTGGATTTTGACTCCTTAATCAACTGTTTGAAAATAACCACTTTAAATGCACTCGGCCATGTCAATATACATTGTTTTCGTGGCTAGCCTCATAATGGTGATGTGGCTGAAAGAGAGTAGCTGTCAATCAGTGCTCCATTCAACCCAGTCGTGACAAATACAGTTTATATTTGGTTTAGATTGACCTGAAAATGGATTTATTCTGTCCAAGCTTTTTTATGAAAGTACTCCCATTTTTTGACGTCAGCATACAACTATAACCATTCTGCATTCTGTATGGTTATGAGCTAGCACTCTTGTTTGTTTTTTGACAATGGGGTGGCTGCAAAGGAGATTTTAGAGGTGGAAATTAACTTAGCACTTTTATCCAAGTACTGCATTTCACTACATATTTGAGGTACTTGTGCTGTACTTGAGTATGTATGTTGAGCTGTAACATAAATATACAATAAATATATATGATACACAGTGTATTATACTAGTAATTGTGTTGTAGTACTTTCACTCATGGGCCTGGCCAAGCTATAGTGAACATTAGAGTCAGTTTCTTTTTTCTCTAAAACAATATTTTTGATTAGTCACCATGAAAGATATATCTACTTTCTAAAACTGTGTTTATTTAATTTGTACCTTAATTACAACGGGATATATAATAAAATATATGACAATACAGTGTCAATTAAGAAGAGTAAAGGTTGTAAATGAATGAAAACAGCATAAATTCAGAATCTAAATAGCAATGTGCAAATAAATTTGTTCAATATATGAGCCTGTGTCTAATTTTATATTTCATAATAATACTATAATGACTTTGAATTGTATTTGTTATTTAAAAAGGAAAAAAAGCATAAAGATGTGCGCTAAATATAGTAATGAAACATATGTTGCCAAAGACTGATAATTTGATCTGTATCTTAACAAAATCTTTTGTAATTTTTCTGGTGCATCACACTTAACAAATACCTTACTCTGTTACCATGAATTAATCTACTAAACTAAAAATAACATCAGTTTCATTTTTGTATATAATGTACTCATATATTCATAAAAGTGTGGTATGCTAAATATTTGCACTTTCCTTACAGAACAACACTTTTATGGGATTTTCTTCCAAACTTTGAATAACTGCTTTATATTTTTCCTCACTCTTACTTTGTCATTGATGATAAATTCATGTTTTGATTGAATATTTGATCACTATTCCTTAATGGCATGTTAAAGTACTTGCTTAGACCTACAATTTGAGCTATTATGGCTGCTGCTAAATTAATTTTTAAAAACAGATATGGAATGATTAGTATTACTGCACAGCACTTTCTTGCTCTCTTACTCACCTGGCCAAGCTCTTATGTAAATGATACAAATGCTCCTTCCACGGTTGGATTTGTTAAAAAATGTAATATAAATCCAAATGTGCCCTGTGATGAACTGGCGACTTGTTCAGGGTGTACCCCGCCTTCGCCCTTCAGTAGCTGGGATAGGCTCCATGTGACCCCCGTGACCCTAGTGAGGATAAAGCGGGTATAGAAAATGAATGAATGAATGAAATCCAAATGTGTTTGCATAGAAGAAAATGCAACTAGGTATGGTTAAAAATACTGAATGTAATAAAAATAAAATAACCAGCTGAACGTCCTTACAACTAGTTAGCTATCAAGCATAGAAATTGAAATAATCCCCTAAATTGTAATTTTTAATTGATTTGATACACATAAAAGTAGCAGATTTATGTAAAAAAGATATCAATCAGCTCAAAGTAGGCTAACATAAATAATAGAAGACCCAGTTAAATGTATGTACAAAAGGTGAAATAGGATGGTACTAATGGCAGCAGTTCATTTGAATCGAAATTTAAATAAGAATTATAATTATTATTTAGTTTATAGTCCAAATGAATTATCTCATTAGGTCTGGTACTTGACGTTGTATCTGATTGTGGCTGTGGATACTCCAGACAAAAAAGGTTGAGAACCATTGACTTCAGTCCTTTCATACTTGGTGTTATTTTTTGCAGACGTGCCCCCTGTGGGCCCCATGGACCTGCCTTTGTCCTTGCTGGAGATGGGATGCTCGGGCAGGTTTGAGCTCATCACACACCCCCTGCCCGGACAGCCTTTACCTCCCCAGAGCACGGTCAGTAGGGATGGGCCCTGTTTTGTCCATTTTACAAACACCAGCCACCACTAAGTTATAAAATATTCAATTACAACCCTGCGTGGAAGAGTTCAATTAAATACATCCAGTTTCATTAACAATACATTTATTCATCCTGGTCGACAGGCAAAGACTTCAGCCTTACCTCAAAGCATCAAATCATATCAGCATCTGTTTCTTTCTTTTTTAATTACCTCCGCCAAGGAGATTATGTTTTTGCCGACGTTTATTTGTTTGTTTGTCTGTGTGTGTTTGTCTGTTTGTACGCAACTTAACAGAAAAACTACTGGACGGATTTTCTTGAAATTTTCACCAGCAATAGAGAATCACCCAAGGATGTTCCCATTAACTTTTGGTCACGATCCAGATAAATCTTTGGATCCAGGATTTTTTTGAAAGTCCGGAAAATCCCTATCTCTCATCATTGTGCAAAATAAAAAAAAAAAAATCATATCTCTGTCAATATTCAGCCGATTGAGTCGTGCCTTTGTGGGATGATAGAGGGTCACACC
>JAQQZY010000003.1:30526425-30536868 GCA_030068375.1 Ostorhinchus rueppellii
CTTACTCATGAGAATCAAGTAAAATTTACTGAAAAATTCTCTCTTTTTACTCATCAGAATCAGGTAAAAAATACCTAAACATAGATGAACATTCAGAAATATTCTAAGTAAATATTAATGATTATTTTCATATTTGATAAAGAAGTATTATTTAATTAATATTAAGGAACTCTTATGCATTTTTATGTTGACATTTTCTGCTAAGCTACTTCATTTCACTTACTATTTGCATTCAGTATTGTTCAAGAACAGAGTCTGATGAAACAAATGGTGTAAGAATATGCAACTGAACAGAAACATTGATCCAACAAAATTTTTTTAAAAAGCTCCCAATAAGAGTCAAACACACCATAACTCTGTTCTGTAAAAAGAACAACACTTCAAATCAAATTTGGTAAAGTTGAATGACTTTTATTCTGGAAGCATTTTACTTATAGACCAGTGTTATTGGTCATTCTATGTAAGCTACGCATATGCCCAAAATAAAAAATAAAAAAACATTGATAGTTCAGCTCATGCCAGCATTTTAGACAAATTTTGATTTGCTGGAATACGCTGCCTAAATCATCGAGGTGTGACAAAGCCTTTAGATTTAACCCGTTTAACCTCTGATTGTAAACCAGTGTCTTGATTTGGACTGTAATCCCCAATTACCAAATCCAAATCGACATGTCGTTTTCTATTTTTTCCTCACACAGAAACGCCAAACCTTGTTTCTTAGTTTCTAGTAGCCAGCACTAATAACTGAACCACCTTGTTGCCGTTTCCTAACACATCTGTCAGTTGACATTCTCTCCTCTCCTGCCTTGTGGTGTCTTACTGCCAGGTGTCCAATGACTCTGTGAATCGTACATTCACTGCTCTCATCATCTGTGAGAAAGGCAACGAGGAAGGAGAAGGGAAAGGCAACGACGGCGCTGCCTTCCCACACCTGTACAACACAGCTCTGTTCATACCTGAAGGTTGGGTCACAGAGAAGGCACACACTCATTACCTCTGAGACTTTTTCTATCATTTGACCTATTACAATCAGTAATTCTACCCACACATTTACATTTTAATGATGCTTTTACCGAGCACTTTGCAATGAAATGAGCAGTAGAATGAGTCACACACAAGTATGTAATATTCCTCTGTGCCGTTCTTTGTATTTTATTTTTATCAGGCCCTTGCAGCCACACTGTGCAGAAGTTGAAGCTGCAGGACGTAACAGCCATCACAGTGAAAACCCTTAAAGTGATTCCTGACAGAATCATCGATAATTACAACAAAAGGCAACAACCGAGATTCAGGTATGAGATGGATTTTCATTTTACACAGTCTTTTTGAGAATTGGGGTTGTAGTAATCCAGAATCTACCACATTTCAAAATGTCATAAATTAGGTATTTCTTAGATTAAACCCAACCCAAAACATAGGGGTTTTGGGTTTAAGATTTACAAGATTGAAGTTCCAAAAATGCTAGGACGTTCTTGTCAGACCCAACCTTTGAAATAGTTAATTTTCTCAGTTTAAACATTTGTAATATTTTTTGTGTTCTATTTTGAAGAAAATATGGGGTTTGTACATCACTGCATTCTGTTTTTATTTACATTTTACACAACGCCCCAAATGCAGTTTTAGTTGCAGTTATCTTGATCAAAATATAATAATAAGTAAGGTAACCATTTGAAACCATCAATAAATTCATATGTAATGTATATTAGTACATTTCTGAAAGTGGTGTAAGCATTCAGTATGAACACATTAAGAGATATTTGGGTTTTACATGGCAAAAAGCAAATGAAAGTAATCAGAAAATTGACTTTAGGGGAGTGAAAACATAGTATCTGCTGCTGAACTGTAGTGGAAGTATAAAACAGAATAAAATTAGCTCAAGCATTTACTGCAGTGCTTGACTAGAAGTATTTCCTTACATTCCACTTTGACATGTTTCTCTTATTGTCTTCATCCCATTTCCCGTTTCAGACATGATCCTCCCGGCCAAGCCATCTCCACCGCAACCCAGGAGCTCCTCCGACTGGCCGAGGCAAACCCCAGTGGGATCGCGACCCTCGACCCCGTCAACGACCTCCAACTGAAGAGCGTGGATGTGGTCGAGGGCTCCATGAGGCTCCGTGTGTTGCAAGACAGCCTCCGAGAATTCAACTGCATCCACTCGCCAACTTTCGCAGAACAGGTGTGTATTTGTGGCGCGTTTGATCACCGAGCCAGCCTTCGAAGACGGAGCTCTTTATGAATTTCTAGTCGAAGTTATTTATATATTTTTTAGATATGCTTTAAAGAATTGATGAGCAGTGTTTTACTTCAGGGTTTGGATTATAAAGACATCAACTCTTTTGTGCAGCAGTTGAATATTTATGCACGCTAATTAACATGACACTCTTACATAAGACATATGCAGCTGCCCCCCTTTTGGAGGCTTTCTCTCCTCCTTTTAAACCTCCATCATTTCTCTTTGTGCATCTAGTTTCACATTCTTATTATGAAACTCTATCTCAAGATTTCTGGTTTTGTGTTGTGTCTCCTGTCCTCCTGGCAGCCTTGTTGAGGAGATAAGATGTGAGAATGGAGTTGGCTGTTCTATAATTACCCATATAGGCTCATAGCTGCAGCTCATCGCTGTCTCACAGGCACAGCGTGTCGTTTGAGCCATCTCATACGCACACATGCACCCAAGCTCCCGCTCATCTCTTTGCAAGATAACAAGTTCTTACTTGCAGTATCACTGTCCCTTCTCATTCGCACTTCCTTTATACGGACTTTATGCAGCACTGTGATGGGCGGTTAATGCAGTACACTTTTCTGTGCATGCAGTTTGTTTACAGTAACCGGCCTCGGTGGGTTTATATAATATTTTCACTTGTACATTCCTGTGTGTTGTCAGCGAGAGCATAATAGGCAGCATTCTTCTCTGCACTACAATGTGGCTCTGCTTTTAATGTTGCATTGAATTCAGGTCAAGTGCTGCAGTGCTGCTCTTGCATAGTTAAGTTAGGTAACCTGTGTGTGTCTGTTAAGGAGACGTAAACCTGACTACACACTCACATTGTGGAGACATAAAACCTATCTAAGCATTGTAAATCACAATACAATATGTAGCCTTTCTGCAATAAAATTATAGGCCTATGTCTCCTCCCATGGATCCTCAGTGCCTTGCCATGTTATCGCATGAACAGCTCTGTGGGGTAGGTGGGTGGATGGATGGATGGCTGTGCAGGAGGGTGTGCTGTGGATGCGTGTGTGTGTGTGTGTGTGTGTGTGCAGGGGGGGTTCAGTGTTGCACTTCTGTTTTTATTTTTCTGTACAGCACTTTGTGTTGCATTTATTGTATGAAAAGTGGTTTATAAATAAAGTTGTGATTGATTGATTGATAACATTATAGGCTTGTGTTACAGGTTTAGTTGACTTGTTATTGATGGGTTCATTCTTTTATTATCATATTGTATAAATGATTAGTGTGAATGGTTATTATACTTATTGATAATGATTATTACGTAAAGGATATTTTTCTCTCTCATGATGATTTGACACCTTCCTGTATGGACTGACTTTGTTTTTTTATGAAACTGAACTTTCAGTGCCCAGAGAGGAATGTCAAGGCCAGAATTATGCAGATTAGCTTGCTTTCTCACATAGAGCCAGTTGCAACCAGTTCTTCTGACTCCTGTCTTACCTCTGTTTATGAACCTGAAATGAGCATAAAAGGAAGACTCCTACAAACTGTTCGCCAGAAAGGAAAAGACAGAGAACAGAGAAGGTTGTGGTGTGTGTTTTTCCTTTCTCCTTGCGCGAGTAAACGGAGATGGCTTGAACTTTTGTCTGTTATTTTGTCATTTAGTAAGATTTACAGAACTAATCCAACAGTTGTCGTACATCATATCAAATGTTTCAAATCCTAATGTTTGAATCCATCATTTTATTACATATGATGGCTGTATTTGTTCACTCATCAGTGTTGAACATTACTTGCAGTACTAGTTATTTCAATTGAATGAAGTGATATATATGACACTAAATGTAATGTATGTTAAGTTTTGGGTAAAAGTTAGACTGAGGTGTGTGTTTTTGGTTGAGATTATGGTAAGTCTCTACTAAATGAAGCTAAGTATCTATATTAAAAGTATACATATTTGCGTGTTTATATTTCAGTTTGCGCGGGTGAAGGAGAGGATGAGCGTTCAGGAGGAGCTGGACATGCTGCTGTTCCTGGTGTCGGACCAGTCTCTGTCTCTGCTGCCTGAATACCACCAGAGGATAAAGGTTTGGATCAGACGTTTGACCTGTTTCTTCATTTATCTGAATGAACTCACTTTCTCGTCTTCTAACTTCAAATGAGTTTATTTGTGAATTTAAACCATGTTGACAACTCACAGAAAAGTACACTTCCATTTCTAGGATTTTTCATGTCAAGATTACAGATTATTTTATGACTTTGACAACATATTGAGCTCTCTTTGTAAAGTTTGGTAAAATTACAATAAATAGGTTCCCTCCCTTTTTCTCCTAAATTGTCCAGACCCATTTGTATCCTTTATCTCCATGTTGGCAGAATAATATAATAAAACATCAATTTATCATTTTTTTCATCATTTGTCTTAATATCTTAACATTAATGAACACTCCAACAACAGAAAACTTATTATTGCTTACATACTTAGACAACTTTGGATTGTGACCACAACTACAGTTTTTTTTAGTTGATTAATTTGATGAGTGTCACAGATACAGATAGACTTAATTAATCCCAAGTGAGAAATTCAATATCTACCTGCTTCACAAAACAAGATTAATTAGTCAGGCTGATCCATATTAAAAAAATCTATTCTGTAATCCAATTTTTATTATGTATATTGTTTAATAGAAGTAATGACAAACAAATGACTTTGCAATAGTTCAAGGAAGACATGACACTACTCACTACTTTCTCAAAGTAAACGTGGAAATTATTTAAAAACCATACAGTATAATGTATGCAGCCAAAACAAGTAATAAAGAACTTTCGACTTGATTTTGGTTTAATAACATCACAACCTCAAGAATAATACAGTTCAATGAGAGAAAAATGCAGTATTTTGTAAAAGTCTGGGGCCACTTTTAGCTTTACAGGGTTGAGCACACACATTTATTTCTCACTCTCTTCTCTTCACATACAACAAGAAAATACAGGGAATATGTGCACAGCCTTATAAGACACACAAAACACTGAACTAGATGGCTTATAAAGTTTAAAGTCACTATTTATTGTGACCCCTGACCTAATGACAAGAGGCCACACAAACAATTAGAAACATCTGACATGTGTTGAATGAAACCTGGTGTAAAACATAAGAAAATTAATACATTGAATCTCATATTGTCTGAACAAAAGGGTTAAAGACATGTTAAGTGCAAATGGAGGTCACACTAAATATGACCACTGTGTTTTATAGAAGCTGTTTTCTCCTTAAAACTTTTATTTTTGCCTGTTGTACATACTTCACATATATCCAGATTGGATCTGAATATTTTGTGATCATTAGAACTTTACTAAACCAACAAACCTAATGTTGCTCTAGGCCTGGCATAGTACTGTATACCATACCCATTAGAATAGTTTCAAAACAACACAGCTAAGATCTTTAGCATCATATTGAATTATTTCCATATTATAATATCATATACTTGTCTTTTAGACATTTAAAAAAAACTGAGTAACCTTGTGTTAGATATTTGATCACAGCTAGAAGTAAACAGGATTTTTTTTTTCTGTATTGCATAAATATGTTGCTCTGACAGGAGGTGTATGATTCAGTCAGTTTAATGTGACTCTACATCTTTATTTATTCAACCGTTTTAGGTCCTGTAGCATGCCATTAGTCATGCTATTAGTAACGTTTTGAGTGTTAAACAGCTGATGAAATGTTTGCATGATGATGAGCTCAGCAGCTCAGTCACACTCTGAGGTTCATCTTCCCGGTGCTTCGCCACAGGTCCTGCAGTCACTCCAGTATATCGACAACAGCGGCGCTGTGCAGCTCAAAGGCCGCGTGGCCTGTCAGATCAGCAGCCATGAGCTGCTGCTGACTGAGCTGCTGTTTGAGAATGCCCTGAGCCCCCTGGCACCGGAGGAGAGCGCCGCCCTGCTGTCCTGTTTGGTGTTTACGCAGAATACCCAGGTGGAACCACACATTACCAACACACTGCAAGAGGTATGAAAAGAATTGAACAGATGTGATATTGACTCAGAAACACCAGAGTATTCAGTGTAATAATGTTATCCACTCTGTCAGGACTATACTAATAGACACAGTTAGAAAAGACTACAAAAAAAAGTCAAAGTGATAAAAAGTATTTAAAAATGGTCTAAAAGTTATGCAACATTAAGCCAAATTAAATGCAATAGAACAGAAATAGAATGTCTGTTGTCTAGACATATTTAACATCTGAAGACAAACTAAAACTGATGCATGCAGGATGGAATTAGGACAACGCTGAAGTGTCAGATTGTAGTAATACACTAATAGTAAGACAACACACTCAAAAGTCCCGCGAAAGTGATGTCATGGTTGTCTCTCTCCAACTTGTTCAGAGTCATTGAGGATGTCTCTGCAGCTTCAAAATGACCAACTTAAGGTTAAACTAAACAGACCTATTTATACACTCATAAAATGGACTAAAACTGAACTGAAATAACAATTATTACATGAGAGTGTGTCTTCTGACGTGCTGAACTGTACATATGTTGCCTCCTTCTTTGCTGATTCACACTCACATGGTCTTATCCTGTTGTAGAGCCAGTGCAGAACATTTTGCCGGACAGAAAGGACACGAAGTCCAGGTCATGTGACTCACCCGAGCCCCTGTTCATTTATTAATTCACTAGTGGTCCATCTCTGTCAGATATGCCCCTGTGTGTCAGGGTGTGCTGTTAGCCACCCCTGATACATGAAAGTGCTTTAAGGACCTAAATTAGTGATGACCCAAGTAGCGATTTGTAAGACCTGCCATCCAGGGGACGCTGCAGTGGACGGGTTCAGAGTGGGCTTCCCAGACTGTGGCCTCTGTCACGACAGCATTTAACGCCTCCTGTGGAACTATGTTCTGTGCATCATTTACAGATTTACAGATACAGTAACAGCTTTTCTCCTTTCAGGGCATCGACCGGGTGCTCTCTGTGGCCCAAAGGATTGGAGAGCTGCAGAGGGATTGTGGGATACCGCAGACAGCAGAGGAGTTTGTGGGCCAGTTCAAGTTTGGCCTGACAGAGGTGGTTTACTGCTGGGCCAGAGGCATGGTGAGGCTCTGACATATCACAAGATTCATTAAAATAAATTCAAGGTTTTTATGCCTTATGAAGACTCCATAAGGTTCTCAGGTTGTCTAATCATCAGGCTTCAGGTGAGTGAAGCTCAGACACATGACCAAAGTGGAGGTCAGCTGATATTGGAAACTGAAAGACTAATATACAGTAATAATAATAGTCTTGAACAGGGAAAAGGCAATAACTGATTAATCTGTTGAAATCCTCATGTGCCTAAATTAGTATTATAACTGAACATGTAGGACATTCTAGGGGTAATAATGACTAATGATTAATATCTATCTATAAAAGGGAAGGGGACTTTATGTGTGTTTCTGTGTGTGTGTGTCTTGGGCATCACACTAAATTCAGAAAGAGCTCTCTGCTATAGTTTGGCATACTTATGTGTTTTTGGTCAAAGAAGAGACTAGCGAAAACAGGAAGTTGATAGGACCCATATTTTGGGAGATATTAGACCTTTTTGAATACAATAGCATTACAGTCACGTTGCTATGCCCATGACAGTTGATGGGAAGCGCAGTACCATGCTGCATGATGGGAAATGAAGTCAAAAACAGGAATGACACATTTACTAACTTAAGTCCATAGATATTGGTATTAATATATTAATTGTCATTTAAATTTTAAAGAATAATTTACCAAAATTTTTTTATGTCAGTACTTATAAAATATAAACTAACATCTTTTCCCAAAAGTCAGCTCTCCCCAGCATGAAAACTACCACATCTAGAACCCATGGCTCCGCACACTCTAGTTGATATTAAAGTCAATAATAAGGCTTATATTAGCTATGAACCACTATTGAAGCCAAACTGAGCTGATATTGTTCAGTTCATTTCTGATTAGTCTGTCTGCCTCCAGACTAAATACTTCTCCACCAACTCAGGAAACCCAATTAAATATAATTCTGAATGTATTACTTTTTTTTTTTTTAAATACAAAATCATTTATAAATCATCTATAAACGGTAAAAAATAACTTGGATTGTACCAACAAATTACAAACAAAATTGCAATCTTGCAGACATGTCACAAATATGCATGGAACACAGTTATGTAACATGATCATTGATACTAGATTTTACCAACATTATTCATCTTATGGTGCATCAGTATGAAGCTCAAATACTGCACCCAAAAACCACATCATGTTTCATTATGTACGCTCCAGCTCTTGTGAATTTTCAGCAATGGCATGAACATAAACCCGGAAACTCCTTTAAATCTAAATCTTGTTGTTTGATAAAATCTCTCCTTTCTAAAATCATCTAATTTCCTTACTTATCAGGAGAATCTTGAATTATGTTAAATAAATGTGTAATAAAGGGATGCAAACATTACACATAAACACCAAACAACATCATGCACATAAATACACTAAATACTCCTCCCATGCAAACATCATTCCTGTTTTCATGCTGCTCCTCTATCCATCTACTGCTTCTCAAATCCTGCGCACATCATTTCATCTCATCTTGCCACATTCCACTTTTTACCTTCTCCTCTCCAGCCGTTCGCAGAGATCGCTCAGCTGACCGACGTCCAGGAGGGAACGGTGGTACGCTGCATCCAGCGCCTGGACGAGGTGCTGAAGGAGGTGCGTCAGGCTGCCCGCATTGTAGGAGACTCCGTCCTGGGGAGCAAGATGGAGAAGGCCTCCCTGGCGATCCGCAGGGACATCGTCTTCACCGCCTCCCTCTACACCCACTAAGACAGACAATGTGAGACAGCAGCCGAGTGTTTGTTCATGTGGAACGTGTGAGAGAGACTCGAGATACATGGGGGTGGTATGGAGACGTTTCTGTTAGCAAGTGCTGCATGTGCCTACAAAACATAATGATGTTTACATGAAATTCCAGTCGGTAAAGAAGGGAATGATTTTAATAAACAGACCAAAAGTACATACCGTGGAAATGATCATGACATCTGGATTGTAATTTATTGTACAGTAATAAAATCCAATATCATGATGACCTTTGTCATGTATTCACTTATTTAAGCCTCAGTGATGTCAAGAAAAAGACATGTTCATAGACAAAACATACAAGATGAGGAATATTAAATAAAAGTAGTGAGTGCACAAGGGAAAGTGGTTTGAAGTCACTGTACAAATCAGGGTTTGAGTGCTTGAAATCCTTAAAAGTGCTTGAATTTCAATATTGTGTTTTCAAGATTCACTTTGTTGTCATTCAGGCACAATACCAACACGATATACTGCAGAAAAAAATTGTGTGTCATCGGCTTATTTCATAAACACAAGAAATATAAAAACACCTTAGCACCCAGAAATGCATCACAACTACAGAACAATAAATAAGACAATAAAGCATAAAAGGAAATAGATTAAAACCACAGTATAAATATAAATATAACAAGCAATAAATAGAGGAATATTAAAATAATTGCACATAAAACCATTATTTATTTTATTTTCTAGTTTATTTGATAGGGACCATGCATATTCATGAACATTGCTGTATTAAAAAAAATACACCCATGTAAATATGCCAGAATTAGTTAAAAAAAAAAAAAAAAAAAAGAAAGAACTACTTTTCATCTGCAGTCCCTAGGCAGGTGACGGAACAAAACATAAAAACAGCCAACATCAGAACATCACTCATTCACCATGGACATGGACTTACAAAACTAAAAAAAAAAAAAATACATATAATGTAGACATAGACATTGTAACAAACAAACAAAAAAAACAGGGTCACTGGTTCCATTACCTGAACTGGTGGAAAATTGTTGGCTGGTGTGCCCTTGAGCAAGGCACATAACACCAGCATCCTGCATGTTTTAGATGGGTCCTCTTCCATCACACCTGGACGCCATTACACTGCTCATCAGGCTTCTGCAGAGCATGATGATGAGCTGATCATTAATTGAACCAGGTGTGCTGGAAGACTGAAATATCTAAAACATGCAGGATAATTGGAGAAGGTGTTTTTTTCCCCCCCATATGTTAATGACTAACACTTTGAGGCATACTGGTCACTACAGTATTCTCTGTGGTTACCAGGGCGGCGCCATCTTGTTTTTTATTTTGTGCTAGAACTTTCCCTGGTGCAGCAGAGTCATTGGAGCATATATATGAAGTCAAAAGAAGTGAGGTAAAATGATCAGTATTATTTGTCCAGT
>JAQQZY010000003.1:30613812-30631316 GCA_030068375.1 Ostorhinchus rueppellii
TAATTTTTTTAAATTTTTTTTCAATTTTTTTGTGTGTTGTTTTTTTTTAATATAGAGTTTGTTTTTCCTCTTTACTCGAGAGGTCCCATACGGCTCTCATCTCACGACAATTCTCAGTAGCCGTTGACGGCTCTTTAGGTGACGGTTCGAGTCCAGTATTACAATTTTCTTTTCCCCTTTTCGTTTATTTTGGGACAAAAGAAAAGGAGTGCAAGTAAGCCCACTACTTTATTTACTTTTATAGCACAATTTACTTATAAGTTAGTGAAAGCCACTGCGAGGACCATCTGTATTTTTTAATGCAGGAGGATAACGTTGCTTAGCTAGTTGGGTCACTTGCTAGAAAGCTACGCGATAGCATAGCTAACCTCATTCTGTGATACAACCTCGAGACAGTCGGGACAAGACCAGGTCAGTCAGAGGAAAATATGAAGTTTTTCTTGCAATGCCTGCTTAGTTAAGCTGTACTCAACCAAAAATAACTACCGTCACTCATGTCTGTTATCAGCTAACGGGCGAAGATGTTCTGCAGAGCTGCAGTCTGCTTTTTAAGTCTCAGTGTATTGGTTGTTGTTTGCTAGCTAACGTTAGGGTTAGCTTGTTAGCATAGTTTGGCTACGTGGTTGAGTGGCATTTGAAATCCACTGAGATTTGGAGTTTTCTGAATTAACTTCCATGTGTATTTGTAGTTATATCGTATACTGGGGTAGATAAGTGTAATAACTGTTGAAGTACCCGAAGTTAAAGTGGCTATCATTGGCAGATAAACGTTATCACCTGGATTACATTGAAGCTAATCGTGTAGTTTTGGCTAATACAGAGCCAATACAATATCAAAACATTATGTTACATGTCAGCGTGGTTATTGTATTACTTAATAGTGTAACTGTACACCACGATCAGGCGTGTCTTCCAAAATAAGCTGCATTATGATCAGCGATCACATAGCAATGCTACTGTGCCGGTTGACTGTGAATATGCATTCGGCCTGGGTCCACCGCCATTTTGTTTTGTTCTCTCCATAAAATCCTTTTTCTGCGTAACCCACTGTCTCTTCAGAGCGACTGGTATGCGACACAGTTTACTGTAAAAAATCTGCTCCGATGTCATTTGTGTTACTCAAAACGTAACACGTCGCCGAGCTGAAGAGTGAGAGGCTAATGTTATTGCAAGGTGTTGAAAATGCATTATGAAACATCAACGCAGTCCCCCTCCCAACGCGAACGTCGAGGCCGTGTGCTAGCCTGCTAACGTTACTTAGCAGCACAATAAATGTGTATGGAACATTTGTAACTTCAGTTTGTGTTTGACATCTGAGTTGAGGTTTTCACTTTGGGTTGCTGTCAGTTGACCGTATCATCCAAATGTCATGTATACGTGGTTAGTGCTTGTCTTTAACTCAAGGTTTGCAAGGCCCCTTTGTGGTTACTGCAGCTATGGCTTGGTAGTAGAGCTGCTGGCCTTAGTTAATCCCCATCCAACATGTAGTTGACCAACCATCCCACGACCTAATTTTCTAATCTCATCTGGCTATTGAGACGCGGTGCAGTGCGACTGATCGGTGCTTGTGCTGTGCAACCAATAACTGTTTATCCTGTAGTCTCGTGTGAAATCTATTCATATGTGAATTGCTAACATTGTGCATTTTGCAATTAACGAAGATTAGCAATGCTTTGTAAAAGGCAGATGGCGTTATATATTAGGAGTCTCTTGGTGGTTGATATGTTCATCCCTGTTTAAACTGGTTGACTGGCTGGGCATAGGCGCAGCACTGATGTTCAGAATATTGCTGTATGAGCTGTGTTGTTGCAGCTATCCACGACAATAACTTTATAAATCCCATAGGAATTTTTGGTGCCATAACACTGCTTAGTGCAAAATAACAAGTAAATATAGCAAGATAAATAACAAAGTAAAATATGCTAAAGATACTACCATTTATAATACAAGTCATGATTTCCCGAAGATGCATAACTAGTCATAAATTAAAACCATATAAAAATGGATGAACTGAATTTCGTAAAGTCATATTACAATTATTTTGACAGATAATTTGATTCCCTTAGGAATCACAATGTTAGTGGGGAATTGTAATGTTTGAGTGTCATTTCAATTAAGAAAAAAAATTAATTCCAAAAGAAATGTAAATGCTGGGATCTGGTCCAAGCAAGCAATGTTCCTTGTGTCTGGAGAGTCTGATTTGTAAGTTGAAGGATCTCAAACTTTGATTCATAATGTTATGTTGTGACACATCTTAGTTTGGGTTATTACATTTGGCCATATTGTAGCTCTGATAATGTTTTAGTTCATTTTCAGGCTTCCAATAAAGTACTTAAGTACTGTCTGCCATACTGATAACAATGTTATCCCCTGCACATAACAGATTTAGGTATTCCCCTTACAGAAAGTGGAGGAGGGAAAACGCGCCAGGCTGGTTGCCATCTGTGATGGCGCCGGAAGTAAAGCCTGAGTCTATTTACAGACCGATGGCAAATGAAAGGAAAAACCTAATGGGAGTGGTGTCCTTTAGGATGACAATGCCTCCATCCATGAGGAAGGAATTTACACTGCTACAGCATAGTCATGTTAATCAATTTGATCATCTCAGGTAGAGTTTAGATCAACATGTTGAGTAAGTCTCCACCACTGTCAAAACACTAAATGAGTTAATATCTTCTGGAAGAATGTATCCATTACTATAGTAGTATCTGAACACTTGCTGAATGAAGCTACAGTGAATCAACTTTTTGCTGAGAGCTTGTTTTTACTTTGTATTCATCAGTTGTTTGTTGGTAGGTTTGCCATGACTTAATTTAAATAGTCTACCTCTTACAGATTTGAGGTATTACATTTCACAGGCCAACATGTTGCATAATGATGCCAAAATATATTTTCTTTGAGTACTTGGCTTTATCTCTTGCTTTGATTGTTCTTGTAGTTATAGGCCACTTGAATTCACTCCTGTCGCTTTACTTTTTTATTCAAGGCTAGGGAATGGAGTGACTAATTTACTTATAGCTTAATAATGGAAGAAGAGTCATCTGTCCTCAGTAATTGTACCTAATGGGCCATGAGTAGAGGGGAGGATACTGTTTAACCCGACTGATTCAGCCAAATCATTTAGAATTGGACAGATGTTGTCGCAGTGTGTTTTATTGATGTGCAGTAAAATGAGTTCAAGCTAAAGGCACGGCAGTTGCCATGGAGCCTACCCAGTCTCAAGGCAAAGCATTGCAGAATATCATTTATAAAACGTTGCTGTGGAAACCATGTTCCTGCTTTTTTCTCTGTCTTGTATACACTATTTGCTATGGTGAAGTGTTTAGTCATGCACTGTACTAGGTCTGTCCATATTAAATAATAAACATAGGCACAATGCAGATTATCGTTCATATAAAATGAGTGTAGAGATGATGTTCTTATAAAAATTATACCCACGTTCACTGGCCTTGAAGATAAACCTGACATGAAAAATTTCTTCTTTGTTACTATTTTCATACAGTTCTGCATACTTGTCTCTAATTTTAACATTGTACATCATGAGAGATTAGGCCCTTTCATCTTTGGACAAATAATAAACACTGTGTTACTCCATGAGACACAGCTTTGTGGAAATGGCCAAAGTGAAGCTATTTTAAATCTATTCATGGTCCAAGGGTTGGCACACTTTTTTGTCATACCTGACTCAGACCCATGGCATGCTATATACAAATATAGGCTAAATGTTTTATGGAATGAATTCTTTATCATTATTATGTACATCTACACTTGTTTTATGGAATCATAATGTCTGGAATCTTGAAAAAAAATTCTGATAGAAGATTAAATTCACATCAGAGAAGATTAAGTTAACTAACTAAATTTAGACACTGACTTTTTTCAAGTATGATGGAATTTGATTCAGTACATATCAGCGTGTTGTTTTTGGATATTCTGGATATCCCATTATGTCCACCCTCGAAAAAGTCCACATTTTGGTTTAGAAGGAGAAACACCTAGGCTACTGTTAAATGCTTTGAGAGGCGAATATGTGCAAATATTTAATTGCTAACCTGTTAAAGAAGGTTGTTGAAGGAGTGAAATGGTATATGAATTTCATTTTCTGGCACCAAAATCCTTTTATTTAATACATCTATGCATGGTAGCATGTAAACAACAAAATTAGTGAAATATTGATTTTTATTTGCCGCTTTAAAAGCTTCCTGGTAATATTATGTTTTTCAGACCAAGGCTAAAACCTGTAAAAACAGAGGCACAGTTTAGTCTTACAGACTGTTTTAATCATTAGTATTTTATTGATTCAGTGTGTTATTGCTAGTGTTGCTCTGTCGAGGGAAAAACAATTTCAATTGTTTGAAGCTTTTTTAAACAGCATCCCATCATGCATAGCAAAAACCTAACCTTGAATCTTATAGACATTTTATTTCAGGTAAAAGTGTTAACTACTAATGTACAAGTAGAAGTATTCTATCCTGAAACCAATTTTACTTTACTGCCTGGGTCATGATACTGTCTTGATTATGTTAGTTTTTATATTGTTGTGCATAACTAACTATGAGCTCTGTACCACTCCACAGATTCAGTTTAGTCATCATTATGAAATCCCATTTTATTTCTGCTGAACCACATGCACATACTATTTGTAATGCATGCTTGTGGACTTATGGATGCATTTACTTTTCGTATCAGTCTATACCTGGTGTCAAATCTCTGCCCTTTTGTCTCTTTCTCTGCCCTCCTTAAGTCTCAGGCCTCACCATACTCAATGAGCGGACAGCGCAATGTCAGAGCGCTCTGGGCAAACTGCAAAGGGGAAGGAAGGCAAAACCAAGTATGCGTCTCTCAACCTGTTTGATACATACAAAGGAAAGAGCCTTGAAACACAAAAGCCTGTTGGTGAGTATATTGGCTTTATTATGCATGTACTTGCATTGTATGTCATAAGTGACATAGAGTGTCGTCAGTTGTTCTTTCCGCACCCCTGTAGAGAGTATTGGCTTTCAAAATGGCTTACCCATCAGACTGCCTTTATGTTGTGACTAATGGTTTAAAGTTACAACAGACTTTTATTTTCTAAGCACTGTGCTGTATATTATTAGATGTAACGTCTTATGTCACCATACAGTTGGATTTTTTTGTTTTTGTGATATACAACTGCCTTACAGTGTCTCTTGCCATCAAGTGCAACAGCTTTGATGCATTAGCCAACTGCCTGCCTAATAGCTTTGCTGCTGATTTCCAATAAAGAAAAATGATGACATGCTGCATCCATAACCTGCCTGCCAACCAGGAGTTGCTGATACTGTGAATATTTCACATAGATTGGTGATGCATACCACGAGTGAATCTCCGTTGAAGGAAGAAACAATGTTCAGTTTTTGCCATATAGCAAGAAAATATGCATACTCTTGAAAGTGAATGGTAAACGTTAAACCGCAACATGTCAGCTGAGTCGTTAGTACCAAGGAGCCTGACCTGAAACAGAGGCTTATTTGTGGACACTGTTTGACTTCTGTGTTGAGTCTATGTTTTATTCAGAAGCTCCCCACTAGATCGAAGCAGCTGTCCCCGTTTCCCCCGATTACATAGTGGGGCCATGCTCTGCTGTGGTTTCTCTGCGCCTCAAAGGAACAAATGAGAGATTGAAATTCAGCACAGCATTTCTTATTGAAATCGAAAGGCTTTTCTATGCTTCACAGTTTTCTACTTTACACTTTCACCTAAACTGGAAGTGATGTGGCCATTTAAAGTTTTTAATAACTTAAAATGGCACATCTTCTTAATCTGTTTTCATCAGACTCATTAGACTGAAACTGCCATTCCTCTAGCCATGTTGGTCACCTGGTATTTTAAATGTACAGATGCAACAAAGTTAAAAATGTCATATCTCCTATCAGGCCCTTCTTACATCCAGTAGATTTTATTGGTGTTGGGTTTCAGAGGTCCATCTGTACTAATTATCTCCTTTCCTTTGCCTGTATCAGTTCCCCCCCGCCATGGCCTGCAGTCTCTTGGTAAAGTTGCCTCCGCACGGCGTATGCCACCCCCTGCCAACCTGCCCAGTCTGAAGGCAGAGAACAAAGGCAACGATCCCAACGTCTCGCTCGTTCCCAAAGACGGCACAGGATGGGCAAGCAAACAGGAACAAGCAGACCCAAAGAGGCAAGTATATGGTCTTTAACATCTGTATTTATACTACTGGTAGCGGTTACCCATTAGAGATTAAGAAAGCTGTTTAATTTAAGGAACTCCTCACTAGTAATCTAGCACACACATTTTAGATTGTATCTGCTGAGGTCAGAAACAACCCAGAAATGCATCCAGCAATGGGAAATGGAAGAAAAATTGCAAACACTGCCATCTGTGATGTTCAGGGACCTAATGACCTGTAAATGGTAGCATATGGATGAGTGTTTTGAGAAGGTGGCTCTCTGTTATGTTGTAGAAACACTGTGCACACCTCCAAGTATCACATGCATTTTTGGTCAAACACTGAATATCTTAAGTTGCATTATCTTTCAAACTGAAATACTAGTCATTGCTAACTAGTAACTGGTAGTTTTTTGGGGGTTTTTGTATCATGATTATAGATTCCATGCTGTTCCATGGTTGAATTGAGGGTTTTAATTTTTGTGACATATTGTCATTTTCATGTAGTTTATCTGTCCTTGTTTCTTTCTATTCCTTTTTCATATTTGTCTAATATCCCTCCTTTGCTCTTTTTATTGTTTCTTTTTTTTTCTCTCTCTCTTTCTTTCAGTACCGATGCATTGTCAGCACCGCAGCCGGAATCGCAGCAGCCTGTGGCTTCACAGATACCTGCACCGACCCGCCCGAGAACCCCGCCAGCTTCAGAGGTGCATAATAGATAGTTACCCACAGTACCTCCAGTGTTCAGAGATTCATAATAAACATGGTTGATGTGTGCAATGTGTAACTTATGTTTGTGTGTCCTTTTAATAAGGCTCTGGCCCCAGCTTCAACCCAGGCCGTAGGGGCAAGGTCATGGGCACAGGCCAGTGTTACACATGGAACACAAGGGGATGGTCAGTCCTGTTTTTGTGACATGTCTGTGCATGCATATGCATCCATTTGTTTCATACGGAGCTTCTTGTAATATATGTGCCCTCATTGCATGAACACACTGCCATTGTCCGTCTCTTGTGCAGGTGGAAAGGGATCAAACCTACCATCGCCATTCTCTCGCGAGGAATTTCCCACCCTGCAGGCGGCTGGCGACCAGGACAGAGCTGGCAGAGAACAGGGCACTGCAGATCAGTGGTATGGGCCCGGACCAAGCCTCCGCCCCCAGAGTAAGTGGTGCCTTTTAAATATCCAATAATTGATTGACCATTCATTCAATGAAACCAGTAACTGATATATCACTGATTTTGTGTGCTGATGACATGTCTTTTGGAGGTGGTTAAGATGATACCTGGGGTAATTATCATACAGTTATTGCTTCTTTGTTATTTTTTGAACTGATCACAAATTACATGATATTTCAGCTATAATATACCTACAATTAATGGAAAAAAGAGTTAATGTGAAGTTTTAATAGAGTACAGATTTGTCTCAAAACTTGTACCCATTCGTGACATTAAACAGACTTAATAAATTACTTAAATTGAAATAGTGTGTTATCCTTTTAAATTAATGGCTTTGCAGAGATGCACAATTGTTATGTAATTGCCTTATTGTGACACTTGTCACTAATTGGCTTCATATAAATGTATCAAATGAACACATGTGCTTTATTCCTGTCAATATTTTCATTTATTTCCTGTCGGTATCATTTTTATGATATGACATTTTGCTCACTTTCATTGACTGACGTCATCTTCTTGCTTTTGTCTTTGAGTTTAAATTAATGTACGAATCTGACATGTCCAGATTGTGTTTACAGAAATGTACATTTTTTTAAATGTATTTGTCCTAGTGCTCAGTGCCAAAACAATGCTTTTCTTCTTTATCAAGTGCACTGTACTCTACAGTTTATAGACATAAATTCCTAAGCTATTCTGAGTGCTCTTGTCCTCTTTTCTATCCTCAGACGTTACAAGTTGGCGGGACGGTGGGGGCCGAGCCCTGGCGCCCACCCTCACTGGGGAGGGGGCAGCAGAGGGTGGCAATGGTGGGGCTCTGGTGATGGATGGGGCAGCTGGGGTCCCCCCTCAGAACTCCCAGTCCCACGGGCCACCTAGGAACCCTCCCGCAGGCAGCCCCGCCTTGCCCCTACCCCAGCCGCCTGTGGGGCCTGGGTTTCCCCCTTACAGAGGGATGATGCCTCCCTTCGTAAGTTTTTCGTACTGTTTGCTTTCAGGCAAATACTGTAGAACTGGTTTTAGTATTTTTTTATTTTTTTTTTTATGTGATGGCATTTTTTTTCTGAAGTTACACAACTAATTTCTTCTTTCATTGCAATATTTTGTGCAGATGTAATATACAATTGGTCTTTTATATTCTGAAGATGGTTTTAGATAACCCCAACTAGTGTAGTGCCACAATAATAAGGATATGATCCCTAAACCTTTTCTGTGTGCTTTTTTTTTTTTTTTTTACTCTTTAGATGTATCCTCCCTATCTGCCCTTCCCGGCCCCCTATGGTCCTCAGGGGCCCTATAGGTACCCATCACCTGGGGAAGGGCCTGCTCCCAGGTATGTTCCTTGACAAAGTCAATATTTTATCAATGTCAATATTATAAAATAATTGTTTTTTATTAACAGTTAATTTATTTTCTCTCTTCTTGAGTAAAAGTGAATGTGCATGTAAATGTGTCCTTATCTCCAGGTTTGCCCGTGGGCAGGGTGGTCCGGACAGCAGGCCTCAGGGAGGCCCTCGTGATGCAATTGGAGAGGTAGTGAAGCGGCCCTCCATTCTAAAGCAGGATGACCTGAAGGAGCTAGATGAGCTGGACCATGATGGCGATGAGGGCTGGGCAGGTCAGGAGACGCTCATTCTACAACAAGCAGCTTGCATGTGCACTAGATAGTGTTAATGTAAAGAATGTGTTTGTGATGAAGTGTAAATTTAAACTTACTGAAACTGTATCAAGGTTTTGGTTTGCCTTTTTAGTTAAAGCCTTGTTTGCACTAACATTCCTAAGAACTTTTATTCTCAAAAATGTATTTACCTAGGTAAAAGATTTCCTGCAATCTTTGTGGTTTGCATGTTCATTGCACTCCAAAGTTCTAGGAAATTTATTCAAGTCAGGTTCAGTTGTTTTGAGTCGATGACTCGAAACCCAAGTTTCTTTTGAGTGTATTCTGCGTGATGAGGTCCAGGCTCTTTGAGTGTATTCAGTGGATTTTTTTTGCAAAAACTGTCATTAGCCCAAATTAATTTTAAAGAATCTTAAGGTAGATTTCTTTGGTATTCTACTAAATCCTTAAACTGGGCAAGAACTTGTGAAAGATACTTGTACTTTAATAATGAATATACATTAATGTAATAATGCAAATACTTCTGTATTGTCAGCGTTTGCTACTTATCAAAACTGAGGGTTGCTCGTCACTACACAGGACTTCCTAATAAGGGGCTGAATTTTAATTGTATCTGTGTAAGTATCATGTCCGGATGTGCTTCATGCTTGTTCAAATTGGGTTCTGCTATTATGTCTAACAGGAGCTCATGAAGAAATTGATTACTCTGCCAAGTTGAAGTTCAGTGACGATGAAGGAGATGAAGAGGTGGAAGAGGAGAGAACAGAAAACAAGAATGACTCACAGTATGTGGCATTTAAGGTGTTATAACGAACAATGATAATGATTTTTATGGTGGAAAAAATGACTGACCTGTATTTGCTTTACTCTTATCTGTTTAAAAAAAAATCCACCTTTATTTTATCTATCATCTGTTCATCTTCAGTGAGCTGCAAAGGTCCCAGGATGCCCCTCCTGCAGCCTCTCGCTCCCGAGCCTTGGAAAGCAGTGGAGAAACACGCCATACCCCTCCCAATAATAATGCTGACAATGGCCCCCAACCCCCCTCCAGCAAGCCAGGATGGGCCGAGGAGGGAGGCAGTGGCTGGGGGGGTCAGGCAGGTCAGGGGCCTCCATCCAGCTACCAGGTAGTGTACCAAATACCAGCAGCAAGTTGTTAGTCAGACCGGTCATGGTGGAGCTGTGTAAAGATAGACAGTCTGATTTAAGCATACAGGGCAACCCTGACATGTTAGTATGTGTTTGTCAGTGTAGAGTATTACGGTGGAGCATGGTTAACTGTGTCTGCCTGTATACAGGGGCGCAGGCCTGGATTGGGTGGTCCCCGGGAGCAGCCCTCCCCCCCACCTGGGCCACTTCTTGGACAAGGGCCCTACTCCTTTTACCGACAGGTAGACATCTGGATAGGGTCTCATAGTCAAACCATTCCTATCATTATTTCATCCACCACCCACAGCTCTTAGGCAGAAAATGTGTTTTGAGTTTAAAGTTTGCTTTTTGTTTTTTAAGTTTTGGTTTATTTGATGTAACCATTGGTCAGTTTTTATTTATAAGGTCACGGCTATGCGATGTAACCAAAGTTTCATCTCCCAGTACAGGTTATTTTCTATCCAAATACTGATACATAACACAATATTGGTACATTTTCTGTGAATTCAGTGAAGATTTTCTGTAAAATCATCAAATAACTTGGATTACTAGATTGCAAATTAGAATAAATAGAAAACACTATTAGGCCTAAAATATTTACATAAACAAATAAATAAAATATAATTGAAACCAAACATGAAACACCAAAATTATACTGATGGTAGACTTGTTACGCGCGTATTTGTGGAAATGATAAAAGGTTAATGTTGTTTGAGTCTGCGTTTATACCCAAACCATGTTCATATGACAAACTTCCGGGGTTCTTATTTGTCTTGGATGGCCAGAGACCTCCTGCTGCCCACTTACTCTGTTTTGTATCATGCCCACTGTCCTCCATGAGTGTTTGTTCCCTTCATGCAAATTTCATGACTGTTTCAATGCCCTGTGGGATTATGTAAAATGTTTGACAAAAAATATAGGCTTAAGGAATATGATTTACTGGGGGCAGGTGTGAATGAACACGCAACAATGGATGTTGTCATCGTATGAAAGAAATTGTCATATTGGACAACCCTACTCAAGATTCCAGTGTCAGTGAAAATATTATAAATGGTGAAAGGAAAAAACCCCAAGATTTTTCTGAATGTATTGTTTAGGACCGGCCCCACAACCAAGGAGGCACTCTCATTCCTGGGAAATCTGGACCCTCCCAACATGCGCCAGCAGCCGGAAGCCCTAACCCTCCCTCACAGACTAGCCTCCTAGTCCATGGGGCCCAGGGAGATGATGAGGATGAGACCTGGCGTCAACGCAGGAAGCAGTCCTCCTCAGAGATCTCTGCTGCTGTTGAGCGAGCCCGTCGTCGCCGGGAGGAGGAAGAACGTCGAATGGAGGAAGAGAGACGTGCTGCTTGTGCTGAAAAGCTGAAGAGGTTGGACGAGAAACAACAACAGCAGCAAGGCAGCAATGTCGGAGGTGGAGGAAACAACAGTAAAACCCCCAGCCTTGATGGAAACTCTACAACTGCCACAGCAGGCAGCCCTAGTCCATCTATGTCAGCCTCTGCATCCTCTCCCAACATAAGCCAGCCTCCATCACCCTGTGTTGATCCTGAGGAACCGGTGCTGGTGGTCCAGACTGGTCCAGGTCCTGGAGTCAGTGAAAGACAGCGAGCAAGCAGCAACAGCAGCTATGACTCTGGTGCAGGTGAGGTGTAAATGTCAGACACTTGATCAATTATGACATTTGTTGGTTACATTACTTGGTGTATGCATATGTTAATATATGTTGATATACTACAGGGTCTCCAAGAGTCCTTCAAAGTCTGAAGTCCAGTAATCTGAATTTTTGGCTTTAAATCAACTCTAAAACTACTGCTATAAGTAATAAGATGAGATTTATTCTGTTAACATGACCTTAACATGGGTAAGTACAAGTTCAGTGAGCTCTGGCTAAAGTGCTTGGTTGAAGCCTTTTGGAAATAATACATTTTAAGCCAGCAGCGCCTTCTGCAAGAAAATGCTTATATTTGGAATTTTGAGTAAAAAGACTAGATCTCATTGGAACATAGAAAAACATACATCAATACCAGATGATAATTAAATCGTAAATTCATCTCTTGAAACCTACAGAAATTATACTTCTTTACTAAACTTAATCATTTAATCTTTCATTTGTTTAGATGCTCAGCAATGTCCTCAGCCTGCTGCGACACAGCCACAGCAACCGACCGTGGAGGTACCTTTACCTTTACTAGGAGAGAATAAGGAAGAGACAGTGAGTAGTCCTCACATTCGAAGTGGAAGTGGAAGTGGAGGTGACAGAGGAGTAGACCCAGTGAAGATTGAGAATATTGGAGGGGGAGCAGGTCGTCAAACGGGTGGCCCTCCTGGCCAGGGATACTCAAAATACCAGAAGTCACTTCCTCCTCGTTTCCAGAGGCAACAGCAGGTTAGGACTAGTTTATCTCTGTTGTTTGACTGAGATTCTGTGATGAGAACTTCTTGCTTTATAATCCATTCTTTGTAATTGTGGTAATCAGTTAAAATTTTGTCATTTGTCTGAAGGAGCAGCTTCTGAAGCAGCAGCAGCAGTGGCAACAGCAACAGCAGCAGCAGCACAACCAAGCCTCACAAAGCCAGCTGTCTCCACAGCCTCAGGCTCCACAGGGCCCTTCACCAGGTTCCACACCACAGCCAGGACCTGGACCTAAGCAAGGTGGACCCCTGTATCAACCCAGCAATATGGTTCGACCCCCACCTCTGCCAATGAATTTTGATCCCCGCTGGATGATGATGCCCTATATGGACCCTCGCATGATGCAGGGCCGCCCTCCTCCTATGGACTACTATTCAGCTGGCATGCACCCATCTGGTGAGTAGAAGTTGTAATTGCTGAGACATGATTCAGTGATTTAAAGATTCTACCCAACAATAATTTCTGTGTATCTTACAGGTCTTATTGGGCGTGAGCGCTCTGATTCAGGGGGATCTGGTTCAGACCCTTTTGACAGGCAGCAGCAGCAACATCCAGGTCATCCTCACCGTGGGACTCCCCCAATAGATCCTAAGGTAGCTTGGGGGCCAGAGGTGTTTCCTGGAGGAGCAGAGGGCCGTGGGCTTACTTCCCCACTGAGGCAGAAGCAGCCGTTGGAGGAGGATGAAATGGCCAAAGGCCCAAGGTACAAATATGCAATTCAGTTTAATTAAGTGACTGCAGTTGAGCCAGTGTTCACAAAAGCATTTGGATACATACGTTTTTTTACTCATTATTTTTGTTGCTTTCCTGGTGTTATTTATTTGATGGGTTGAAAGAGAAAACTTTCCATATTCATTGTCAAAGAAGGACGAGACAATTTTTTACATTTTCTTTTTTTAATATGTAGAACAGTTACTAAAGAAGGTATAAAAGATCATGTTTTTTCATTTTTCATCTTTTGACATAATGTGGGCTGTCAAATGCCACAAGAGGCAGTCTCATAAAGTTAACTGAATTGAATTGAACTTATGTTTTCTTTCCATCTTCATTGCCTTAGGAGTGATACTCCTCCACATCGCATGCGAGAAGGTGGTTTGGGACCCATCCAGCAGCCAAGTTCAAGCTCTGGAACATCCAATCAGACACCACCTCCTGTTGGCACACAGGTGGGCACACAGGGAGGTGGACATCACCCTCATCACTACATGAGTGGACGAGGAAACTACAGCAACTTCCCTGACCAGGGTGCGAGGATACCTCACCAGCAGCAGCAGAGAGCAGCTGAGAGAGGAAACTTCACCCACCAAGATGAAGGTCCATCTCGAGGATCTCAGCAGGGTCAGATCTGGGGAGCCCCACATCCTCACTACGATCGCAATGGTCGTGCAGACCTTGCCCCTGTTGAGAACAACTCACACCTCCATCATCATCACAGCCAACACCCTCAGCAGCCTCACTTCCCTCTCCACCCCCATAAGCCGGACAGCAACCGTGACAGGACTGTTGAGGCCCCCAACAAGAAGGCAGACTCCTCTCCCCCTCTCCATCAGCCCTCCCTGTCATCTTCCTGTTCTTCATCATCCTCTTCTTCTTCAGCCAGAGAAGATGGGAATGTCAAGGCTGCCCTGCATCATCACCAGAGAGATGGGGAAGCTAGCAGCGGTCACAATCTAGAAAGAGGGAACAGTGGGAATGCTGGTAGTAGCGGCCATGTGAAACCAGAGAAAACAGGTCCAGCATATGCTCAGCATTCGTCTATGACCTCCAGCTCTCCTCCCTCTCAGCATGGCAGTCATCCTCATCCTCAGTCTCAGCAGCAGCAACATCCCCACCCTAAATCAAACCAAAGAGGGGGCCGGGAACACAAGACAGAGACCCAGTGGGGCCCACGACCTGGCAGCAATACTGGTGCAGGGTCCTCCCATGGCAGGAGAGGCAACAATGCGGGAGGTGGGAATCACCGTGGTGGTGATGACTCCTCCAGTGCTCCAGCAGACCACAAACCTTCACACCAAACAGGAGGTGGTAATGCCAACAAGAGGGCCGGCCCTATTAAGAAGCCGGTGCTGAAGGAGATGAAGAGAGAAGGTGGAGAGGCTGATGGAGGAGAAAAAACAAGCTTTGGGAAAGATAAAGAGCAAGATGGCCAGACGGCTTCTTCAAAACAGGAAGGCTCCTCTGCTTCACAGAATAGTTCAGCGCCATCTAAAGATGAGTCTGTCCCAGCAGCCAAATCCAGGAATGGTGGAAAAGAACGTCCTTCAGGAGGAGGTGGTGGAGGACCAGGCAGAGGGTCCAAAGATGTGGACGCCACTGCTGCTGGATTTACAGGGTCCTCTTCCAGGAGGGACAGAGAACGCTCCTTTGATAGAAGTGGTAACTCCTCACACCACCACAGCGTTGGCTCCAAAGGCAGCAGAGCCAACCGTGGACGAGGAGGAGAGTTCTATGGCCGCGGTCGTGGTTACCGAGGCTCATATACAGCCAGCGCTGGGCCTGGTGGTAGCAGCCGAGGCAGAGTTAGTGGCAGGAGTGGCAGAGACTACCGTGCATCTATCACTGGTGGCCACCACCAGGAGTCAAAGGGTGAGGGGGCTGGAGGTAGACATGGTCAGGACCGGTCTCAGCATAACCCAGCTCGGGCCCGGAACCGAAGTGAAACCCGCAGTGAGGGCTCGGAATATGAGGAAATCCCCAAACGAAGGAGGGAGAGAGGCTCAGAGACTGGAAGTGAGAGTGGAGCAAGTGACATCGGTCACTCTGATAAGGAAGACAACCAGAAAGTCAAGAACGGTTCTGAAAACGCAAATGCCGCAACCAGTGTTTCATCCGCTCCACCCAGAGGTAATCAGGCTCGGGTCTTCACCCCCAGAGGTGTGCCCTCAAGAAGGGGCAGAGGTGGAGGTAGTGGAGGAGGAAACGTCTACAGGAGTAGTGGAAATGTTGGGGGTCCAGCTGGGGGACACCGTGTCGGACCCAATTCCACCTCACATGGTGGATCCTCGAAGTCATCAGTGACAGCCCGGAAGCAGCAGGCATCAGCACAAACCTCTGGCCCCAAAGACTTGGGCCGGGGAGCAAATGGTGCTGATAAGAAAGATAAGACTGCTGATGGAGGTCCAGCTCAGAGTCAGGGGTCCAATCCTCCACAACCGCCTTTGCCTGCTGCAACTCCTGCTGCTCTGAGCTCAACAGAAAACGGTGGTGTTGTGACCCAACAAGCAAATACAAACTCCACTTCAAACTCTGGAGCACCAAATGCTCTTCCCCTTTCTGCTGGGCGAGGGTTCCCACCTAGTGGGTTTGAACGACCACCTAGACGACGCCGTCATGGGCGCTCCCAGCACCAGCAGGATAAACCACCTCGCTTCCGACGCCTGAAGGAGCGAGAGAATGCAGCACGTATAAACGGAGGGGTAGGGGTTATTGGGGGAGGAAGGCCTTCGTCTCCATCTGTGAATTCAGTTCAGGAAAGTAACGGAGCCCCCATCTCTGCTCCAGTGACGGCTCCAAATGCGAATCACAATGCCACGCTGACAACCAACAGTAACAGTGGTAGTGGGCATCTGAGCAATGCAAACAGCCACCACCATCACCACTACAACCAGGGCAATGCGGGGCCGCCCCATCCCCAGCACCACCATAGCCATGGAGCAAAGTCCCCCGATTTCACCAACCAGAACTCGGACCAGGCCAATGAGGAGTGGGAGACTGCCTCTGAGAGCAGCGACTTCACAGAGTTCAGAGACAGGGAGGGAGGAGGCGGAGGGAAGTCGTATTCATCTCACCATCATCACCACTTGGGCAGGGGAGGAGGAGGCAGCGGAGGTGGAGGTGTTGTAGAGCGGGAGATATCAGGGAAAGAGCCCTCTGCCAATAAACGGAGCTTCTCAAGCCAGCGTCCTGGAATGGAGCGTCAGAATCGGAGGGTCAATGCTGGAGGAGGTGGAGGGGGAGGGGGAGGCAGAGGTCCACGAGGCCCGCCTGGTGGGGGCTCTGGTGGAGCTGGAAATGGAGGTGGTGGCCGCGGAGAGAAGCGTGGCAACTGGCCCTCCCCAAAAAATAGGAAGTGATGGAACATTTCCAAACATTTCAGCACCTACATCACATCCACACAAAAATCCACCTACACCCCAAATCCCCTTTTGATCATTACTCCATGGCTTATCTGTTTGCATCCCTTAACATATTAGTGCATTGTACAGTATATGGAGATGGTATTCACAATCACTTAATCTACCCCCACCTCTTTTTCCTTTGCATTGATCTCCTACCTACCGTCCGTTATTGTAAATTTCTCCGTTTGTTCTGTCTCTGTTCAGTTGTGGCCCCCTTTTACCTTCTCTAAAGGATCTCACCCCAGTTGGATTTAAGAAGCATGTGGTTCTGCAGCAGAGGTGCACGTCGTTTCACACCGAGATCCAAACATACTTGCATATACAAGCACAATACGACATCCTTAAGCGAACACATGCAGTCGTGGGTGCAAAATGAAAATGTGGGGGAAAAAAATTGGCTAAATGTTGGATTGGGCTAATTTTTATATTTATGTACCTGTGTATATTTGTACCACACTTTGGCCTTGGGTGGTATTTAGTAGTGCAGTTCTGCATTACTTCCCTCACAAAGGGAGTGCAGCGTCATCTTTTAACAAGAACAATGTAAGATATTTGTTTCTTTGTGTCTTTTTTGAGTTTCAGCCTCTGAGAAATGTTGGGTGTGTGTGTTTATTTTTTTTCTTCTACAAAGCAGGTCATTAAAAACCTTTTTATTAAATTCCCCAATTCCTCCTTTTGCTGACTTTTTGGTCTCTGATTACTGTGATAAGACCCATCGAAGTACTACTGCTCAGTGCTCACCTACATCTGCATTAATTTGTCTTTTAATATTAATGTTTCTGCTGCTTGTCAAGGTAGACTGTGTGGGGGGGGGGGGGGGGGGGGGGGGGGGGGGGGGGGGGGGGGGGGGGGGGGGGGGGGGGGGGGGGGGGGGGG
>JAQQZY010000003.1:30634660-30645462 GCA_030068375.1 Ostorhinchus rueppellii
ATCTATCTATCTATCTATCTATCTATCTATCTATCTATCTATCTATCTATCTATCTATCTATCTATCTATCTGATTTAAATGTTTTCTTAGGACCAAGACTATAGCTTACATTAGGTAGATGTTCATTCTATTATCATTATTGAAGACGAAGAAACATTTTAAGTGATTTTAAGAGACTAGAAAATAGAAATAAATTGACTCTCTTGAATGCAGGTCAAACTAATGCGTAGCTTCATACATAAACTATCACTGGTTTGAAATATAAGATTTAAAAGCTAGTGGGTTTTTTTTGCCAATAACATCTAACCATTATTTTAATGTGGTTATAGGATTTAATAACGCATTGAACATTAAAACAATGACTTATGTGGATAAAATGTGAAGGGTGATAGAAACACATCGAACATAATTGTAACTTTATTTCAGCGGACATGTAATATTAAACTTTGACGGAGGGTGGCAGCAGTGCACCACTGGTCGCGTGTCCTACTGACAAGCCAATGAGAACCCAGAAGAAGACCCTAACCTAGAGGGTGAACTGGGAGGTGGTGTCCATCTTATTTACTACCGTGAGATTGCTAAAATTTGCCTGTCGGGTTTTACCGCGGCGTAAACAAATAAATCAGGTAGGCTGTTTTGATTACTCACATAACTGTATTAAGATAATTTAACTTAAAACCCGAACAGAAACCTAAAGAGTTTATCTGCAGGTGGCCTTTTTCTAACGATGCGCCATATTGAATTTTGAGCTTTAGCCGTAGCCCGATGTTAGCTTAGCGAGCTAATGTGCCGGGTATGTTAACTATTTACCAACATGTATGATTTATACTAATTTTAGATTGACCCAGAGTAGCACACGAATATATGAGTGTTAAGTGTTTGATTTCGGGTGTCAGAGACAGAGATGTGTGAAGTCAGTGGTATTGGGAAGCTTAAAAACTATGTTAGCTCAATTAGCTTAGCCTTCGTGGTGATGTAGTGTATCTCAATGCAGGTAGATTTCACAATATGTTCAACAACTTACCCCAAGTAGGATTTATTTAGCTAAATGTTTGCATTCTTAACCCAGTGTATTTGTGGACAAAGTTAGCTTCGTATTTCACTGATACGGTTCATTTTTACTATTTAAAGATGGTTAAATCATTGTTTAACGCTTATTTACAGGCCTTCAGAGATGAGCAGTTCAGAGGAAGTGTCATGGATCTCTTGGTTCTGTGGGCTGAGGGGGAATGAATTTTTCTGTGAGGTAGGTTTGCCAGCATCTGGTTGTGTACACTGATCACTCATATTGTACTACAAGGGAACGACTAGTGGTGTATGTGTACTCTGTTTTGATGTCCTCCTTTTTTTTTTTTTTTTTTTTTTTACATAGAAACAGAAACCAAATCAGGCTTTAAATACATGCACACAAATATTTACAGGAGTGGAAGAAGTGTTTGAATTATTTCATTTCAGCAAATGCACTGATACCACACTCTAAGCAGTATTCATCATATAAAACCTGTCAAAGTATGCAAGAATTATGAGAACGTTTTTGAAGTGTTAAAAGCAAATGTAGCCATGATGATATAAGATCCCTGTTTTTATTGTAACATATGCCAGTGCTGTATTAAGACGTTTTACATTTACTGCAGTAGCCGTTACACTTATTTTACTGCTTCATGCACTATTGGGTAGTTAAATTTACTCCACGGCTTCCTTTAGCTTTTATAAGTAAATTGTGCATGTGTTCACTTTTGTGATATTGTATTTTTCTGCAAATTCAAGTATGTTTTAAAGAGTTTATGTACCTTTTCATAGAAGGGTACATTTGTAAATCCACAAAGCAATCATCCATCACACATTGAAAATCAGCATTCTAAGCAACACATTTGGAGGTACTTGGACTGGAAGGGAAACAAACACCATAAGCTAAAAAGTAAGCGAAGACCTCAGACAAATGTAATGAAGTAAACAATAGTTGCTACAGAGGTGTGATAGAATAGTATAAGGCTGAACTAAAAGGGAAACTCTAGTACTCTAACTGGACATTTGAATCCTTTAACATCCAGATGAGTTTCTAGATAATTCTGTCCTCAAACAGTAATCACAAGACCACATGCAGTTTGAGCCAGTTTTTGATTGCTGTTAACATCTTCTTCTTTATACTGATGCACATCTACCATGTGACTACATTTCCACTCCCATTTACCTCCCTGGCAGTATGAACAAAATGAATACAATAACAAAGCAAATGATCCTTTAAATCCAAAAACAAGTTTGTGAATGTTTCATGGTTCACTGACTGAATCCCTCACATATTTTTTGACTCATTGCGTTTCTTTTTGTCCGACAGGTGGATGAAGATTATATCCAAGATAAGTTCAACCTGACGGGGCTAAATGAGCAGGTTCCTCACTACCGCCAGGCCCTAGACATGATCCTGGACCTTGAACCAGGTCTGCTGATTCTTCCACAATCTTGATTTTAGACAAGTACAAATGTGTGTTGCATGAACGCAGTGTACAAAGTTGGGGTGTCTGTAGGTCATAAAGTCTTAAGGTGTATTTAATTTAATGTTAAGTCCATAGATCATTATGCCACCTTAAATTTTTGAGTTTGTAATTACCACAAATAGTGACCGACTTTCATGACCTCATTTTGTGTTTGTTCTAGTTAAGCTCTTCTGTGTTTTTCTGTATTTTTGATATTAAAAATCTTCTACTTTTATTTTATATTTCAGTTTGCTGTTTGGCCAAATGTGGATCAACTAAACTCACTCTGATATTATTTTAATGTAGCTCTACATAAACCTGTCTTTGCATGTGCTACTAATCTTTGTACTACCCAAATAAGTGGTTTAAGATGATTTCTAGACATAAGTTTAGATAAAATGGACCTAACACTTGCAGACACACTTAAAGTACTTCTACACTTGTTTTGAGGGAAACTTGTACAGATAAAAACAGCAGTTGGTGTTTCATTTAGAGAATTGTAATTAGTAAGTTCAGTGATTTAGTCAATGAACATGAACTTGGCCTTTTGATCTCGGCTTTCCTCTCCTTTAAGGCTGCTCAGCAGGTGATTGGTTTGTAGGAGCTTTTCAGCTGCTTCAGAACTTGTCAGGCTTTTGTCTATTCTTGTGCACATTCAAAGTTTCTCTGATGTGTCATGCCTTGAACACTATTCTTCCTGCATGGGGAAAAAATAAATCAATGACACACTCTGGTTATCTTTTTTGGAATCCCCTGTCCCTTTTGAAACATTTGTAAGCTTTGAAGCAAAGTGAACACTAACACTGTGTGGTTTCTGTCTTTAGATGAGGAGCTGGAGGACAATCCCAACCAGAGCGACCTGATAGAGCAGGCAGCTGAGATGCTGTACGGCCTCATCCATGCACGCTACATCCTCACTAACAGAGGCATTGCACAAATGGTAGGTCCAGCTGCATCAGCAGAATCTGTCATCCCTGTTTGCATTATATAGATGTTGCAGTAAACTTGTGTTTTTCATGAGAGTATAAAATGATTTATAGGATGTAATGTTCAAATTAAATACTGCTGTTGGAGTGTTAAAGATGGCAACTTCATCCCTTTCAGAATATGAGGTTCATGAATGCTTGTGCACTCATGTGTAATTTGTATTGGAGACAGTTGTGTGTTAACCGTAGCTACGTCCATTTCAGTGTTATCGAGTGTCTCATTTGTCTCCAGCTATGATAACACCTACACTCCACTGATTTCTATGGAGAGACTTGAATTGTTTTTGCTGTCACAGTCTTTATGCCTGGTCTCAAGTTCTTCAGTACCTCTATTCTGTTCTTCTCCAGAGGCAACACATTACAACACCTCTGAGTGTTAACTTAGAAATAGGACCTGTACCACATAACAAGTTCAGCAAACGCAGGATCTCTTTCTATTCCATTTGCATTCGTGCCAAGTGGCGCTTTTTATGGTAGAGCGTGACCAATCATGAATCCAGAGCTGTATTCTTCTCACAAGCAGGGCAAACTAAACAAAGAATGGGATTTTAAATGCATAATACAAGCAGTTCAACTTCTGTTCTCAAAGTCAATAAGGAAATTATGTTATTATATTATTACGTCATTCAGGTGCAAATACATTCTACTGTAATTTTGTCCCAGATGAGTAATTCATGTGCAGCTTTCTCACATGCATACAACAATGATCAGTAAAGAAAGGAAACATATGGACAGATAAAATCATCAAATCAATAATAGAATCAATAAATAAAAAACCATAACTAAATGGAAAAAGTAAAATAAAGCCCACTAAATAAATCCTCTAAAAATACATGTGTGTTTGGTGTATTATTAGGCCTGTAAGACCATCATAGCCTTATTCTGTTCAGTTCAATGTTGATATTATTTAATAATCTGGGAGCAAGTTTATAACAAGTATTAAAATAAAAGTTACAACAACAGAACACAGAATTCATCCTATTAAATGGGGATTTTTGTTAACCACTATAAGGTCAGGTCCATGGGTTTATTGCTTTGTCTGTATTTTAAGTGTGAGTTTAAGTTCTTTTTCTATACTAAGGAATATCTCAGGTGTGTTTAACGATGGAAGATGATGATAATAATAATAATTCTTTCTAATGCTTTCCATTTGTGATAAACAAATCTCAAAGTGCTACAAGTGAGGATGTAAAACAGCACAGTGAAACCATAAAAACGTAAAGGCAGAATATTTTAAAGCCATCTTTGGAGCTCAGGGAGGGTATTCCACAGCTGTGGCACTGCTGAGTGAAAAGCTCCATCTCCCATAATGTGCAAAAATGGAATTTGAAAACGTAAATTATGTAGGAAACCTGAATGAACAAGTTATCTCTAAAATATTTCTACTCTTTGTGTCCTCATTTCTGCTTATAGTTGGAGAAATATCAGCAAGGAGACTTTGGTTATTGCCCTCGAGTCTATTGTGAGAATCAGCCTATGCTTCCTATTGGTGAGTAAAAAAAAAAAAAGTATTTTTTAATGCTTTAAGTGAGCTAGAGAGGCAGAAAACAAGTATCTTATTTATGATTTTTGTTGGTGTCGAAATCTGAATAAAGTAAAAATCAATGGTGAAAAGCATGTGGAGTGAATATTCCATGTTGGAACAAGTCAATATTTACATTGTACAGTCAGTGATGGGGCACAAGTGAGTGTTGTCTCAGTGGTTGTAAATATGTAAAGTAGTTTCTGTGATAAGCCCTCATGCCTGTGTGTCTCTTTCTTCCTCCTCAGGTCTGTCGGACATCCCAGGAGAAGCCATGGTGAAGCTCTACTGCCCTAAGTGCATGGATGTTTACACACCTAAGTCCTCCAGGCACCACCACACAGATGGAGCCTATTTCGGCACTGGTTTCCCCCACATGCTCTTCATGGTTCACCCTGAGTACAGGCCCAAGCGGCCCGCCAATCAGTTTGTGCCACGGTTAGTACAACAGATCAATCTGAGTCAAAACAGCGACTACAGCAGATGAGTTATTGCTCCTGTTAGAGCGGAATAAAAAAACCATAATCACGCTGTTTCCGAACACACTCAGCATGATATTGATTGGTTAATGTTCATAATCTGCTCTTATGGATGGACACAAATATCTCTTCTTTATTGACTGCCAGTTGGTGTAAACGAGCTATTTGAAAACCCCACTTAAGGCTTTTTAGAAGATAAAAACAAAAAAGCTTGGTAATCAAAAAAATAGTCAACTCTTGATTTTGTCCGATCAGTAGAACGGTGACTACCTTAACCAAGGAGATTTGAGTCTGGTTGCAGGGTTCCCACAGGGTCTTAAAAAGTCTTGAATTTACAGATCTGCATATAGTACTTTTTTTTTTTTTTAAGTCTTTAAAAGGTATTGAATTTGATATGGTAGGTCTGAAGTTATGTGGCCATAAACTGACTATATTGTGTTTAAATGTGTCTGTTAAATGTCTAAGTTGCAAAGAAGGTAACAGTCAACTCGGTTCCAACCGTTCCAACACAACGACAATTTATATTGAAATTAGGAACCAAGTATCATCGGAGGCTTTGCAGCCCCTGATGATGAGAAATGACTGAACGGTGGGAATCAAGACACTGGAGTAAATAAATATATTATAATAAATTCTAGGACTGACAAATTGTTGCCAGTGTAGCTGTGAAATGTGCATTAAATTCTGTTCTAACTAGTCTTAAAAAGTCTGAATTTTCATTCGTAGTGACCTGTAGGAACCCTGCGGTTAAAGAGCTGTGGTGTAACCTTAGATCACTTATTCAGTAGGAAAATACTAGGACTCAATAAACCATGCAACAACCCAATCTTATCTTTATGGTTAGAGTTAATATGTTCTTTTCATGCGCGTTTTTGATGTGGAGCCAACATTAGCTGATGAGATGGGTTAAAGGACACAAACAGACGTAGAAAAACAAAACGGGTCTGCGTCTGAGAACCGGTTTATGAGAGAGCTTATAATATTTCAGGATCACCGAACATCTTTGAGAATGAAAGTCTGAAAAACAAAAAAACTAATTGTTCAAAATTTCAGGGCAGTTATACACATTTTATCAGATCATTTTCTTTAGCATCCAACTAATCCTCAGAAAGATATTGGTTGGGCTGAATAAATGTTGCTCATCTAAAATCAGCTGACACTTTCTCTAGTTTTTGTAAGTTCATAATAGGAGCAGAAAGTCCAGAAATGTAATGTTTTAAAATTTTAACATTTCATAATGTATTTAAAACACAATATGGGCATGGGTTTAACACTTTTTTTTTAAATAAAGTTACAATTACTTCAGTATACTTTGATCAAACAAAACTGCAGCAAACACAGATCGGTACAGTTAGTGTTTAGTTATACGTTGAAAAATAAAACTTAAATCAGGAGGAGTTACAGTCACACAGGAAGTCAGGAAAACAAATTCATCAGTGTTATTCTTGGACTCCTTCCTTTTTTCAGCTGTGGGGACTTAAGTTGTGTAAGCTGCATTCACGAAACATTCTTAATTTGTTGTTGTTCAAGCTCATTCTTAATCCCTTTGTCGCGTCCCATCAGTTTACGCTGTGACGAATGTTTGCAGCAGTAAAATCACTATGCATGAGAAGGAGTCGGCTTTAGGTGACGGAGAGGTTCACACATCCGCGTCTTCTCCCCAAAGGCAAACAGATGACTGATCACAGTGCAAACAGCCTCGTCAGATCCACCGAGGATGTTCGTGTTGTGTTGTCAGCTGTATTCCGAGTTAATGTTTGTTAAGCAGTACAGATCTTTATTGTCGCTTCTCTAATATTAATATTTGAATCTTCTTCTCAGGCTGTACGGGTTTAAGATCCACCCGATGGCGTATCAGCTGCAGCTCCAAGCAGCTTCCAGCTTCAAGAGCCCCGTGAAGGCCATCCGCTAGAGCGTCCAGGACGGAGGAGGAGGAAGAAGACGATGAGGAAGAAGTCAGGAAAGAAGATTTGTCAGAAGGGGAGAGGTCACCTGCATTTTACAAAGCTCTTCAGGTGCCCCCTCCCCACTTTGAAGACTGTATTATTTTGTTTTAGATTAGGGCAAATGAAAACAAAGATTTTTGAGTGTGAGCGAGACATAAAAATGCACAGCCATGACCTTCACCACACACACACACACAAACACACGCACACAAACGCAGCCACACACTTCCACGCATGGACCTTTCCAAACTCATCAGTGCAGAACACAGGAGGTGAAGGAAGAGAAAGGTGAACAATGCTGCCGTTCACTCCCAACTCGCTGATAAGGAAATTGTCGTATCAGTGGGTGTCGAGCGGGACGATTTCCCTGTAGAGAGCGGTCTTACGTGCAGGGTTTTTGCACAGAAAACTGAGAAGTGTCAGTTTTCACCTCTGGCTTTGTGTTTCTTCTGTATTTGGCACAGTTTGGTTAAAGGTGGTGGCCACTGGAAGCTCCCTGCCTCAGCGTCCTATCAGCCCCTCCCCCCCGTGCATGTCCACTTAGGCCGCCACTCGCACAGACAGTTAGGACCGTTTCTTTTTTCTTCTTATTCATGTATCAATCATTTGGTTTCATTCTGGTCGAAGGGTTTTTTTTTTTTTTTTTTTTTTTGTGATAGCGTTACAGTTTCCTGTCAGCTCTCTGGTAAAGTTATTGATCAGATCTAACGTGCGCGTACAGGCAAAATTAATAGGTTTAGGAATCCTGGTCTGCCTGAAATGAATTAAAAGAAGAAGAAATCAACACGGCACACACAGGGACGATCAGAAACCATCACTCACTTCCTTCAGCAGTGAGCGGTTATGAACAAATTTGGATACTTTGTGTTGTTTGGCTGTGGAGTCATGGTAATTATATCTGTAAAACTTGACATTTGACACAAAAGTGGACATACTATGGACGCTTCTTTCAGTGCACAGTGGGTTGATTTGAGCGAACTCCGTATAGTATACTCATTACACATTCAAACAGCCTTTTAAAATGACAATCTCACTATTGGTGTATTATAAGTGAATGATTTTGGACACAGACTGGGTTTATTTGTTGGTGTGTTACAGGCTACACTAATCACTTAGATGTTTTATACCGTTTCCCTGTGGGCGTCACAAAGTTTCAGATGTTTGGACAAAGCCAAAGTGTCCAAATAAATATGTACTTGTGCTTGCTGCATTCGGTAGATTGTCCTCAAGTGTGTCCCACGTAACGAGATATTGGCTTTTTTTTGTTACCTCAGTTCACTCTTTTGATAAAGGTCATCAAATCAGTCTTAGTTTTTGAGACGTGACAAATAAAGACAGGTTTCGGAAAGTTGCTGAAGCCTTTGTAACCATCAAAATTAACTGAAGTAATCGTGCTGCAGAGTCGAGAACCAGTTCGTCATCTTTTTTTTTTTTTTTTTCTTTTAATGAATTTGTGCTGAAAGAACGTGGTCACGTGCGACCCGGGTCAGTTTTAGATGTGGTCTGATAGATGTGGGTTTGTCTCCGCTGCATTCACACCTTTTTATCGAAGCCGTTCACTCGTATCTGGATCATAATAAACGCTTATTCAAGTCGATGTTAGGTGTGAGCAGGACCCGGGATGGTTTTGAGTCAGTCAAATGGGTTTGTTTATGAAGAGTTTTGCTTTAAAGGAGGTCGACTTGAGACTGACCTAAACTCTGCAGACATGCAAGAGAGCACATACTTCTGCCAAGACCTGACAGTTCTGTAATTCAATCAAACACCCTTTTGATAATGTTAGAAGAAATGAGAAAATTCCAGCTCTCTCTCCTTTTTTTATGCATCTGCTCCAGAATTTAATGGATTCATCCTTCCTGTAAGTGACAAACAGTAACAAAAACACAACACGGATTCCTTACGTTCACTCCTCCAGCTGTCTGCGCGAGTCAAACCACATCTGCATCGATGCCTAAGTGCGAAAATAACCTGTGCGACATTTTTCTGAAACGTGCGCCCCCCCCCCTTTCCCCCTCGTAGCTTTGTGTCCCTGACAGGTCGAGGAGGAGACTCAGAGAATTTAGATTTAATCTGAATCCTTCAGCTCACTCCACCACTGCACTGACTCCACAAAAACAGTCGCATTATTTATGTTCAGGTTTAGAGACAGACCACCAGCCGTTTTCTTTTGTTTCCGACTCAACGGGGCGGACACTCGGTGCCACCCCCTCCCCCCCCTTTCCTTGTCAGACTTTTGTGTGATTGAAGTAGATTGTCTGAAAAGGTTTTGGATTTCATTTTTCAAGACAAATGGTATTTATGTGTCAGATTTTAACTAATGTCTGTTTGTGTTGTTCTCGTATTTCTGCTACTGTGGATGGGTGAGCAGGATTCAGAAATCTCAATAAACTTCTATTTTCTTTTCATACGATTTTGTTCTTTGTGTTCTTTTCAGCCTGCTGTTCTTCTTTCCTGCCACACAGAGTCAGCAGACACCATTTTTAGTCCACATTCGTTTTATTCTGAAGCGGCAGCGTTACGATTCAGATGTCAGATGTACTTATGTAAAGCGAACAGACAGTAAATGAACAGAGCATAGTTTGTTCTCTTCACTGTACCTGTGTTTTGACTGTGTGTTCGTGTGTGTTTCTGAGCTTGTGGGAAGATTTCCTGAAGCTGTGATGGTTGTCTGGTTTCTATTCTGGGTGTGGTTGCAGTGACATTTCACATGACTCTGAGTGGGCAAACACACAAAAAAACAGACGTACACCACTGAAATGCACTGACTAGATCATAAGATCAGAGTCAGGCTCCTGTAATTATTTCTAATTTACAATTTAAGTGTCTATTTTTATATCTGGGAAATGCGTATGGTCGAAACACAGGGTTAGGGTGCTTGAAATCCTTGAAAGGGTTTGAATTTCTATGGGTTTTCAAGGTCTGCAAAGTGCTATATATAACTTCGATGTGATTGATTTATTTTTTTTTAATATCTTTTCCTAATATCTTTTTTACGGCAAGCCAAAGCTACTTACAGAGAGGTGATGCATTTTGAGAAATAAAACCTTGTCAAAATAGAATATTACCAGGTGCTGTCAGCTCGACTCCAGGTACATTTTCATCTTAACCCTTTCATGCGTACATTTTGAGGACCATAGTTGAGATTTTTGCACCAAGTGTTTTTAATCCTCTGTAGGCATGAAAAAAAAAATTAATGCAATTGAAAGGTTTTTAACGAACCTATTTTTCATGGAGTTCCAAAAAATGTCCACTCAGCTGCACACCATATGTTATAGTTTTAAAGCAGGGGTCCCCAGTCCTGGTCCTCGAGGGCCGGGATCCTGCATGTTTTAAATGTTTCCCTCTTCCAGCACACCTGACGGTCCTTAACATTCTTCTGCAGAGCTGGATGATA
>JAQQZY010000003.1:30669295-30679524 GCA_030068375.1 Ostorhinchus rueppellii
TTATTATTATTATTATTATTATTATTATTATTCCATCATGCTTGTTCTGAAGTAAGCTGGGATTTGCTAATTTTTACAAACACAGATCAAGCTATAAATAGATTTTCTAGGTATTTACAGTGACATGTGACTATACAGGGTCCTGTCGTTCGTGGTTTTGAATTACAGCTTTTACTAAATTGCTCCAGTCATCACTGCGTTGAGTCATTAGCCTCACAAAAGGGAGCGGTATATTGGGTGCCTTAAGTGTAAAACCCTTCTTTGTGAACGTACATTGCATTTGCCTGTCTTAAGTAACATCTGCACAATAAGAAATCTGCGAGAACCACTTCACTATTATCAGCTCTTTTATACCTGAAAGCTTGTCAACAGAGCACATTAGGGACCGTATTGACTATAGGCAAATAAAGTTTAGGCATTAACTTGAAGGCCACTCCTAGAGCACATACCTCAGCCAAAGCCCTTGATTCCTTTGATTCACCCTGACTCGAAAAAGTGAGGTTGGGGAAAAAAATCGTATTCTTTGCAAGTTAAAAAAGCCACGTTTTTTTGTAAAACTGTTTGAGGTTCAGTGATGTCTAACTCAGGGGTGTCAAACATGCGGCCCGGGGGCCAAATGCGGCCCGCCAAAGGTACCAATCCGGCCCCTGGAATGAAATGGGATGAAAAGACTGTGGAACTCATTTTAGTTCAGGTTCCTCACACAGACCAATATGATCTCAAATAAAAAAAAAAAAAAAAAAAAAAATTAAAAAAGTAATGACTCCATATTTTCGTCTGTTTGATGTGAAAAAAATTACATTATGCCTATAAATAATGACAACTTCAAATTTTTGTCTTTGTTTTAGTGCAAAAAATGACAGGAATTTACGAAAATATTTACATTTGCAAACTATCCTGTAACAATAAAATGTGAATAAATATGAACAACCTGAAATGTCTAAAGCAAATTAAGCACAATTTTCCGCCTGTTACTAAATGTTTAGCGTCTTTGTCAATCCCATCCGTAATGTACATGTGCAAATGATAAATTGAGGCAGAATATTGTTAAAATTGCACTTATTTTTCTTTAGAAATTTAAGTTTTTTTCAGGTTATTCACATCTTTTTTTGTTTGAATAGTTTATAAAAGTAAGTATTTTCATAATTTAATGGGGGTTTTTTGCACTAAAACACAGAAAAACATTTGGAGTTGTTGTTATGCTATTATTTTACTGGTCCAGCCCACTGGCGATCAAATGGGGCTGAATGTGGCCCCTAAAAGAAAATGAGTTTGACACCACTGGTCTAACTGTTAAGATGCTGATTGCACATATCCTCACCTACCATCCACACATACACTCAAATCCCTCATTAAAGTGTGTTTCCATCCAGCTGTTTTCCTTGCATTATCCATTTGTGGAGGAAAACTCTAAATATGACTAAAGTTTACACACTTGGACTTCATTTACATCAGTCAACTCCTTACTTAATAGTGGTTGAAAAGTTGTTTTGTAGAATACTTAGAGTAGGGAATGGAAATTTTGGCTTTTTTTTTTTTTTTTTTTCTTTTGCCTCATTCTCAAAATTCTGTTAAATCCCCATAAATTCTAATGGAAGGAATCGTACCTAGTGTGGACTACTTAATGTCCCTTTAACTAAAAACCCACCCTCTATAAAAATGATGCCACTGTAGAAACTTGACAGCATAAACACAGTGACCCAAACCCTGTACATATAAATGGCTCATTATAGCCTAATAAAACACACTCATTTACAGATATTTATACAACAATGGCTCTATGATTATGAGTATTACAATCCATTTCTGCAAAAGTATTTGCAGGAAAAAAAAAAAAAACTAGTGTTAAGCTCATTTCAATGTTGAATTTGGAAACTAAACGGAGATTAGTTGTAACAAAACCTCATTCTGATCCCTCAACTCAATGGTACCTGTTAAATGTTGTTTAATCCCATTACTTAAAACTGGATAGAACATGAAATTATAATTAAATTTTTTCCTGTGGTTCTTTTTGTTCAGTCCTGAATAATGCAAATACTAAAACCAACAGTGTCTCAATAATTTTCTTTCTTTTTCTAACAGATCCTCAGACTAGAAAACGCCCTCTAAGAGAGATGACATCCTCTCTTTTGGTTTAAAAAAAAAAAAAAAAGACAAAAAACAGCTCGACAGACCCAAACTATGTCCAGGCTAATGTTAAACTAAGCCTACTGTCATTAAGGCCTTGTCTGGGTAAACCTGTCCTCTGGGTTTGTTTTCAAAGGTCAAACTTGTTCTTTCGTTACCTTTTTGTTACTTAAGTTCCTTCCTGGTTTTGTCAGTGCACTGTAAAAAGTAAAACGATGAATCTTAAATTTTTTTTCTTCCATAGATCACACATGGAAAAAATAAGTTGAGAGAACCAAACTGAATTAGATTAAATATAATTTAATTTGGTTCACTCTGACTCCACTAACTTTTCTTATGAGTGACCTATTGAAGAAAATTTTTTAAGTTGATTTATTGTTTTACTTTTTACAGTGTGTACTTGTTGAACTGAGAGTTATAGGTTCCTATAAAAGCACAGAGCTGTATTATTCTAACTGTAGGCTGTTATTCATGTATTACAGCTAGATATAGTCTCTAAATTATGCATATGGTGAATTCTGAACAGAGATTGAGTTTTATGAATTAATTATACAAGAAAATAATAATAATGAATCGTAATGATTTTGTTTTCATCAGTCTGTGAGCAGGACTATTTAACCAACAAAATTAGTGCATCATTTTCATTAAACTTGTCTAAGATAGACACATTATACTAAAATACGGATATATTTTGGCCAAGATGCAAAGTTTTATCCTTTTTTTTTTTTTTTTTTTTTTTTTTTTTTTTTTTTTTTTTTGCTAAATCTGTGTGCACAATCCTGCACATGAACAGTTACATGAAGGCAAAACTGTGTTCAGTGAAAGACCGCAAAACAAATTAAAAGCTTGTCCTTCCTTCTTACATGGTGTCATTTATCATTTCCAAACTCAAGTAAACAGAGCCAGTGATTCATTCTATCAATATTTGAATAGTGGATTGTATTTACATTCCTCTGTGTGAATTTTATTTCCTGAATTGCAACTTAGACACCGGCCTGCTCTCAATTTGTCAGTATTACTAACTTGTGAGTGCACTCCTAACAGCACCAATATTCACCACTTGCAATGAACAAGAACCATTTTAGATGGATTACCAGATCTAAAATGGTTCTTGTTCTTTTTAAGGTGAGATGGAGCTGGGATAACTCACTATTGTAAGAATTAGATGGTCATAGGAACTGTTCTAATGATTAATTTTACAGATATTTCAGCTAAAATAGATCTGTGGACTTGTTTTCAACATTTCAGATGTGGTATTGAATGTTCCTAACCCTTGTGTATTCATTGTGGTCAGTTTGACCCCATTCCACTGCCTTTGTCCCTTGGATGTGGAAGACAGTGGAAGGGTTAAGATCTTGACTGAATAGATTTTCTACAATTATGGGATGTCATAGAGCACAACACTAAATGAAAAAGGCCATTGGCAGATGAATGAAAATAATCACTATTGCAGCACAACAATGAACAGGCCTTGTGTACACTCACCGGCCACTTTATTAGGTACACCTGCTGAGCATGCACTTGAACATGAGTATCTACCAAACCAATCACATGACAGAAACTCGATGCATGTTGACATGGTTGAAATCCTGCATCAGAATGAGGAAGAGAGGCAATCTGTTTCAGAAATTCCTGATTTTGTTGGGTCTTCCATATGTAATCCTCTTCAGAGTTAGGAAAAAATTGACTATTCAATGAGTAGTTGTTCTACAGGAGGGTAGAAGTCAGAATAGTCAGTGATTTCAGCTGATAGGAAGGCAGTGACTCAACAACTGAGGTGTGAGGAAAAACATGAGTACACAACACACCACACCCTGAAATGAGTGAAGAGCAGCATACACTCATCAGCCACTTTATTAGGTACACCCGGTTAGTACTAGTTGTACATGATGATGATGATGATGATGATAATAAAATATTAATAAATAAATAAAAATAAAGTGGCTGAGTGTACATACACCACATTTAGGAAATCCCACCTAAACAGATGGATCTTCATTAATTCAACACATGCTGCAAAAGACCACAACACCATATAACCAACCAAAGCTTTAAGGACTCAGTCGAGGAGTACAAGACAGCATTTACACCTACATCTATTAGAGCTGCTTCATAAACGACAATTCGCTCCTTTTTTTTCTTGACCCTGCATTGTATTAGTGTTTTCTGATTATTTAATGTAGTTGTTGCAGTGCTTGTATATTTATTTGAAAGTTTTTGTTCCTAACTCATTTCTTTGTTGTTCACAGTTCACACTCTGCAATGCTACGAGTGCAAAATTGGCTTCTTTGACGTCTGTTTGACCACTAAAACGACATGTGGCAGCGGAGAACACTGCTTCAGCGGTACTGGAAAGGCAGGTAAGAGATCATCCCCCCAAAAAATCTCACACGTCAACATTCTTCTGAAGCCATCTGTCACAGTAACTACCATGAAATCAGATGCATTCAAGTGTAGGAGGAAGACTGCACTTCTGTTAATGTAAATGCTTTTTCACTCCAAGGCTAAGGTGAAGAGCATGTGTATGACAAATAGAAGAATAGAGCAAAAAAAACGTGACATTTACTTGCAGTTTCTAATCCCTGGGATGTTGAGGAATTGGAAAAGAATCAGACTGAGAAGTAAAGTGATCTGTGAGTTGGTGTTATCAGGTGTTACAGATAAGAACAGCCTCTAGAAATGATTACGATCTCTAACAGCTGTTCTCAAAAACCAAATGGACCCACAGTATACTTCACCCTCTACTTAAAGTTGTCAGTGTAAAATCTTTTCTCCAAGCTCGGATACAATCACACATAAATGAACTCTTTCATAACATGTCGGCAGTTTTTTTTTTTTTTTTTTTTTTTTTTACAAAAGTATTCATAGATTTAGAGCAATATAATACTATGGAAAATGGATCCGCCATGAATACATCAGACTATTTTAAGTGTTTTCAAATGTGCTTGAGTTTTAATCTGATTTCTTGTGGGTTCTTTTTTTTTTTGTTTTTACCTTTTCCCCCCCTTATTTTAATCAAATGGCATACTGGTCTTCATTTATATACATTTCTTGAGAATAAGTCTTTTTTTTTTTTTTTTTGTCAGTACAGGACATTTTATAGGGTATTGACTGGATAATACCCTAGTAGTAACTGAAGCACGTCGGTTATTCTCAACAGTTGAAGATCATGTACATTACTAGTCAAAGTACTTGTACTACACTATTGAAAAATCACTACGAGTAAACATTATTTCCTCAAAACTCTAAACAAAAATATGATTTTTATTTTTATTTTTTTGAGACATTGAGTGCATTTTCACCACTTTTAAACTATGGACAGCAAATGCATCACATGTTTGTAATGTCACTGTTCTGCAAACATATGTATCAAGTCAGCTGTTGAGGTCATAAAACAGACCTGTTTTCCTCATTGTGAAAATGCATTTTCAGCAACACAGACATTTAAAGTTTACTAAAGTGTTGGAATATTTCCAACACAATGGAGCAGTTACACTCCAAAATGACTCTTATCCTCCTGGAAAGACCCTTTAAAAAAAAAAAAAAGGTGAAATGACTGGTGTTAAAGTGCGAGCAGCTGCATGTTTGAGTCATCAGATCCACAAATGCATCATTTATATAAATATTTTTAACTGGCGTATGACCTGAGGACACACTGTTATGAAAATAAACCTCCATGCTCGTGACCTTTTTACTGATTAGAGGTTGGGAGACGGGTTAAAGGAAGTGCTGACAGATGCACATCAGTCACACTTGTGATTATATTTTTAATTTAAAAGAAAGGCATTGATTATAACCAGAGACCAAACTGGACTAACGTGATCTTGAGCCAATAGAATATAAACCACAGTAGGTTTTCACATGCCTCTTTGTGCAGCGCCAGTTCAGACTTGACAGTGATTTACAGTTGTAACAAACTCTTATTTTTGTTTTTATTTTGACTTGCAGTTTAGCTTTAATTGGCCTTTTTTAAAGTAGATTTGCAGGGTTGGTTGTTGAAAATGCTTTGGTTTTAGTGTTTGGCTTTGGTTGGTTAGCCCCGTGCTGTATGTCTTTAAACCCTTCTGTACAATGTAGAACGTATGCAGACTTTATTGGCTTGTAAAATGATCTTTAAAGTTGACATTTGTGTAAATAGTGGCACAAATCAAACCGGATAAACAATGACATGTCACTGCTGACACGCGTACATATTTTTCCGAAGTTATTTCATGGATCCTAGTGGAAAGGGTAGAACTTCACCATTCCTCTATCGATTCATTTTTAAAGACAATGTATAAATGTGCAAATGGCACTCAAAATATAAAGACTGGAACCCTTCCTTCAAATCCCCATGAAAAAGCTACAGAAGTTTGAGGCCCTGTCTGTTCAGAAACCCTACATTTAGTCTATAAGGCCCCTATCGGACCGTACCAAAGTTCAACCCTGTATCGGTACGTCCGTCATGAAAACTGTAATTTTTTCTCTACAGAAGTAGAGTTGGCATGTTTTATTATCCCCACTGAGCAATCATGTCTCTGTATTTTAACACACAAACACTACTTAGCATTAGCATTAGCACACACCGGCAGGAGAATTAACCTCGAGTTTGAAATTTTCTCAGGGCTCTCAAGTCGTACACATTTCAACCCTTTCACACGCCACACCTTGTATTTCTCACGCAGAGACATTACCAGGAGAACTCCCACTAAGTTCCACTAGTTTTATAATCATGGAAAGAGTAGGAATCAAGTGGGTTCCCCGAACAGTTCAGAAGACACCTGCCGCACATCAGCTACCAAACAGCCAATCAAAAATAGCATTGCTGTATTCCCACCACAGCAACGTTCCACACCAGGACAGCTGGTACAATAAACACTATCATTATCTCACACACACCTGCTCTCAGAAATGCTGAATTAAAGGAATATTGTTATTTTTATTTCTGATTTTACTCATTTTAATACATAAACAGATCTTAGCTTTAGCATTAGCGCACATTAGGAGCGGTGAGGGGCACTGGCAGGAGAATTCACCTCCATTTATTGTTTGTAATTTTCTTCTGCACACCGGTTTTTCACACACCTGTTGGTTTTTGACTGTAATAATCTTGTCTCCATAGTCGGCGTCATGGACATCAAGATGAAGGGCTGTCTGGCAGAGGCTGAGTGCAACAAGACGTCAGAGGTGAACTTCCCCTCCAGTTCCAACACCACCGTCTACACGATGACCAAAACATGCTGCGACACCGACCTGTGTAACTCTGCCCCCGGTCTGCCCGGAGGCTCCGGACTTAAACTGGCCCTCGCCTCTGTCGCCGCTCTGTTCGTGGCTCACACCCTGGTTTGACAGGACATGTACGATGATTTACAAGACTACACACGACATTACATTGTACGCACACCAGCACTATGGATTAAATTAAACGCTCTTCCCAAACATCAGATCTGTAGCTTGTTTTTCTCTCCACATGGTTGTTGTGTTTACTGTCCTTCAGGTGCATTATATTTGTCACAAACGCTGCAAACTGTTCACACAGATGAAGTTTAGACCCCTCCCATAGGCTTCAGTTTAATGTTAGTATATATTAGCTGATATTTCATAGTGTAATGACATAAATTTGAATTTCCCATAATTGACTCTGTCCTGTGGGTGTGAACACATGAATCCCCTTAGATGATGATGGTAATCAAGATGTTTTGTCCATTTGACAGTTAGTGTCATTACAGCCTAATTTATTAACGTTCACCTTGTGTATTGTCATAGTTGAAGACATTATGTAAAAGCCTCTGTAAACATTTCAAAACTTATATTCTAATGCCAAATGTTTCATGTTTAGCTTCTTTTTTGTGTGACAGGTTCTGTGAAAACATTTCTTTTAGTTTTGCTGGTTTTTCTTTCCCTCTTTTCATGCCAATTCCTTTTTGTTTAACATGTGTTATTTTTGATATTGTTAAAGCCACACTGCACATTACTCATAGCTGTGGGATAAAAGCTTCCATTTATCTTGCTAGTTTGAATGTAAATATGGGGGAAAAAGTGATTTTAACTGATTATATTATTCACATAAATCGGTGTGTTACTGACTTGAAATTTGTCAGGACTGATGCCTGTCAGATATTGTCCTCTGTATGCGTTTGATATCGGATTGAATTTCCACGTCAGTCACTCAAATAATTGGCGATCCTTCCTGAAACTAATTTTCTTTTTTGGCATTACTTTCCAAAGTTTCCTGCCTGTTTGGATATTTTTGTCAAATTGATGATGTTTCAAAATGCAATAAAACTTCAAATTGGGTAAAAATGACCTTCAGCTTTAGTGACATTAATGATGATACTACTGCTTTATTATGTTTTCTACATGTGCAAGTTGCCATCTTGCTGAACACACTGGTTTTTCTGGTTTCTCTTTCCACCAACAGATGAAATATCACTCGTGTGGTCGGATTGCACAAAGGTGTTACAGATCACTTACAGATTTGAGTTTTGAGTAGTCTTCTGCATGACTGGTTGTACAAATAAAGTCTGACTTCTTAGTTTTGGCTTTTATTTTTCATCTGAATCTTTCCATAGGCAGCCAAAGAAACAAACTAAGGTTCTGGAATGAAAATGCATCACTTTTGTGACATTTACACACTACTCTGGTCGTTTGATTTCCCAAAAAAAGTTTTGGTGACCCTGTGGTAGTTTAGAAACATGGACATGTAATGTGAGCAAACAAGTTGGATGCCGATGTTAGTCTCCCTCACTAAGGCCATTTATGTGCATATTTATAGAAACTGATTTTTCACTGCCTTTGTTTTCAATAATTATAATGTGCACAACAGATCATTTTTAGAATAGTTTTCATCAGCATAGACCTGCATAAGTGTGCTGTAGAAGGCTGTTGTTTTTTTTGTTGTCTCATTCTGTGACATTCAAGGCCCTGGGAGTTTTCTAAATCTTCACTTTGACCAGAATTTTCATAAATATTCATTTTCAGTGACCTAAAACCCGAGTTTTCATGTGGATAAATGGAAAAACATTTTCTAATGTATGTTTACCTGATATCTGGCTACATGGCATCAAGGGAGTCGTTAGGACTTGAAAACATCCGGACCTTAAAAAACTATGAAGGGGACATGTATTTACTCAGGCTTATTGAGGAAAAAGAACGTGCACAGAGATCCAAGGCTACTGCCAAAACACCCGCCCGTGCATGGCATAAGTATCCCTCACACCCTTTCACACGACCGTTGTCCTAAAAAAACAAGACGCCGCCCTCTTGGTAACATCGACACTGCGTTGCATTTCTTTCTGAGCTTGCTGTCTCTTATGGCAGCAGTTGTGTAGTTAAATTCCATTTTTTTTCTCTCTCTTTACAGATCACTACATTAATAGCAGGTGAACTGTCATTCAAACAATTTGCAATAAATCCAATGTCCCATGAGGTTCACATGTATAGTACATAGACAGATTGCAGATTCAAGTGTCTATAAAATAAAAACAGTCGTATAATTGAAGCCTTAAGTCTTTGTTTTCATGGTAACGGTCAATTATACAAACCAACTGGCAAAAATGAGGAAAACCTATGTCATAATTAGTGGTCTGTTTCTGTCCATGGAATATGTTTGCAAAAAACCGCAGTCATTCGATGGGCTCTATAGTGACAAGAAGACAAAGGCTACTATGTTCAGCTGGCAGAAGAATCATTGTCAGTTCTAGTCGGGAGAATTTACAGAGACTTTGTAGGCTCTAAATGCAGAAGTGGAATATAATATAATTGTTTTCCAAGCTTCAAACATGAAACATTTTCTTTTCCTTTGCATGAGTGGTTTGTCTACAGAGGGTGAGTGGCCACTACACTCAAAGAAATAAAACCTCAAATGTACTTAATTTGGTTATATCAACCGGCCCCACGCAACTGGGTTTAGCAGAATTTATTCCAAATATTTACATATATAGACAAACAATCTCACATTCAAACCTACGGGATATTTAGATGAACTTATCAGTGTATGTCTTTGGATGGTGGGAGGAGCCAGAGTATCTGAAGAGAACCCACACAGTCCTGGGTTCAATTCCCGGGTGGGACCTTGGGACCTTTCTGTGTGGAGTTTGCATGTTCTCCCCGTGTCTGCGTGG
>JAQQZY010000003.1:30785648-30799996 GCA_030068375.1 Ostorhinchus rueppellii
CGTGAACATGTTTCCTTAATGTCTGGTGACACATCAGGACCATTTTATGATTACTTTAGATAAATTTCCTGCATACTCCACCTTTAAAATAAACTACATTAAGTGTATTATTTAGCAGAACTCTACTGCTTTTAACACTGGTGCTTATAATTCCGCCATAGCGCCACCTGTTGTTTGTGTGAAAACTGTCAGTGCAAAGATTGTGGAAAAAATTTTGTTGGAAGTTTTGGCAGGAAGTGAACTCCATAAATGTGGAGTTTTATTTCGGAAACATTTATGAGTGTGTATAAAGAAATGATTCCCAACTTGAAAGCGGGTCTGGCAGTGCAACATTTCGCTCATTAACCTTTTTTTTTCTTCTTAGCACCTCGCCGCAGTTAACAGTCTGTGGCCTCTTCCCCACCAAGACACATTCATGTAGCTGCCAATCAGGTCAACGCTGCAATTAAGCTGCTTTAAACTTGTTCAGTGGTGCTTGGAGGCCGTAAAAATACTTCCGTTCAAGTGTCAATGGGAACGCTGCATTCATGGGAGAATACATTGTGTCTAGTTAATGTAAGTAGTCTGGTCAGCAGGTCAAAAGGGCAACTCGACTGGAGGAGCTGCAGGACTTTAAAGCCCTTCAGGATACTCGCTTTCATCACTCAGACTACAAACGCTGCCCTTTTTTTTCCATCCACGCTCATCCAACTTTCATATTTCTCAAGCAACTACAAATTTACAGACACATTTCCTTGTTTGTCTGCGACCAGATGGACTGAGGTTTATGAGTGTGCGATGCATGTCAGACACCGAAATCTCCAGTCAGTCGGGACAGGCGTCATCAATCTTCGTCCGCTCTGAATGGCAGATTGGCTGCCATAAACCGGGCCTGATTGCAGTGTGCTGTTCCCAGCGGAAGAGTTTTCAGTCCAAGGGAGGCATGGAAACAAAGCCCTGCAGATACAAACAATGTGTGCCTGTGCCACATTGTGAGATGGTACTGTACATGTTTGCAGCAAAGTATTTTCCTCGACCTGGTGACAAAAACGTTACTGAGACAAGTGTAAAAGTGAGAAAAAAACTATACTGACTGACTAAATATGGTAACTTAACCCTTTAATCTTCTGCTCAACCATATGGTAGAGCACACTTTGACTCTTATCTTCTTCTTATATTATAATCTTATTGAAAAACACGTTTTATTTAATTCCACCTGTTTCAGTCACCTCTATCATTTGAATCACTCAGTAGAGTGGTAGAGAGGAATACATTTCTGGAACATGTCTAGAACATCTAGATTAATGTTTACACATATCTATTTTCGTTAAAAAAAAATAATAATAAGTTGATTGCTGTTGTTAGTGCCCCAAGGAAATAAAAAATGTAAAGACATGTTTTTTCATTGCTTTTTTCTTGGTGAGGACTTTAAAGGGTTAATATATAAATATGGTAACTTCATTGACTTTGATTTTCTACATAATACATTTTTTTTTTAAATTTCAGAAACGTAATTAAGTCTTGTTATATCCTCTTTCCTGTTGATTGTCAGAGTATTTCTATGAGTGTTCTATGAAGGGTTAATGACAGTAGACAGATGGGCAAACCATCGTACAGAGGGACATGTAAGCAGATACAAAAGTGTAAATAAAATTCCAGTAACAGTCCTTGCAGTACACATGCTGCCCAGTCAGTCAGTATGATACAGAAGATTTTGCTCAACCTGATGACAAAAACATTAGACACAAGTGCAAATGTGAGGGAAAAAAATAACCCATATCATGTGGGAGCATGGATTTAAGAGATTAGTAAGATAAATAGAACTTTATTGTCTGTTCCAGGTAAAAACTGGACTTTTTCTTTTGTTACAGTTGTAAGAAGAAGTTTAAAAACATCCCAACACATCAACACAGGAAAAAAAAGAGTTAAACACATTAAATAAAATTGTAATTCTATTTAAACTTAACAAAATGGTGCTTCTTTCTAACTTCAGTAGAAGAACAAATGGAGCTGAAGCTACAACCGGATTTTTTACCAAAACAAGCTCATTTAAGACTGGACAGACCTTCTTAAAAATCTACACCATGCAGTGGCTGACTTTTTCCTTCAGACTTGCCAGTAAAACATTTGAGGAATGTTGGACAAACTGGAATTCTCTCCTGAAACAGGGAACACAGTATGTTTTCTGCAACTCCTCCATTTATTACCTCTACACTCAGGACCGTTTATATTTGGACAATAGTCACTTTTCCACTAACCCGAAAATATCACAAATATAACTTGTGAATAAAAATGTACCTAATGGAAAAACAACAATTTTGCCAAAACTCTCATTTTCGATTAAAAGTCTTTGCACTGACAAGAGGTGGTTTTTCAGGCGTTGTGAAATTAGTATATTACGCAAAACTTCAATGGAAAGACCTTTTTTCACTAACAGTCGTGTGAATAAATAAATCCGGATGTGGACAGAAGTAACAAGCAAAGAGTTTAAAGGAAACATGGTGCAGTATGTGAGGACACACCAGGAAACCAAATCATTTTGGTTTGTGTAGCAGGGGAGGGGCTTATTTTGTGGAGGAGGGGTGTGTGTAGCAGGGGGGGGCTTAATATGTGGGTTTGTGTAACGGGGGAGGGGCTTATTTTTTGGAGGAGCTTGTGTAACAGGGGAGGGACTTATTTTGTGGAGGAGGGGTTTGTGTAACAGGGGAGGGGCTTATTTTTTGGAGGAGGGGCTTGTATAACAGGGGAGGGGCTTATTTTGTGGAGGAGGGGTTTGTGTAGCAGGGGAGAGGCTTATTTTGTGGAGGAGGGGGTTTGTGTAGCAGGGGAGAGGCTTATTTTGTGGAGGAGGGGGTTTGTGTAACAGGGGAGAGGCTTATTTTGTGGAGGGGTTTGTGTAGCAGGGGAGGGGCTTATTTTGAGGAGGAGGGGTTTGTGTAATGGGGGAGGGGTGTACACCAATATAGACACTTTAAAAGTGTTGAATTTAAGTCCCACAGTGTTGAATTGGCACTGCTGCTTTTGCTGTGTAATGTTCAAATGGATGTGGATGGACTGTATTATTGCCATTTACACAGTATTTGTGTTGCCCCAAAATCCATCTGATTGTATTTCTTGTACCATGTATTGTACAAATTGCTGTTCTACTTTTGTGTCTTAATGGGTTTTAATGTGTTTATTTACCTCCACCAAGGAGGTGATGTTTTTGCCAGGGTTTGTTGGTATGTTTGTTTGTGAGCAACATAACTCAAAAAGTTATGGACGGATTTTGATGAAATTTTCAGGATATGTCTGCTTTGGGTCAAGGAAGAGATGAATACATTTTGGAGGCAATCCAGATCACTGTCTAAATCCAGGAATTTAAAAAATATATTCTTTATCATTGCAAGATAGGGCAGGGTGGCACAGAGCTGCATATGAGGTCATTCAGCACCATCTAGTGGAGGATTGTAAAAACACTACCTTAAAACCAGAGCGGACATATCCTGAAAATTTCCTCAAAATCCGTCCGTTACTTTTTGAGTTAAGTTGCTCACAAACAAACAAACTCACAAACCCTGGCAAAAACATACCTCCTGGATGGAGGTTAAAAAAAAAACAAAAAAGTTCAACCACTACCTTGGTGGAGGTCTGCGCTCTCCGAGTGCTTTTCTAGTTATATGTATATTCAGAGCTGTATATTTGCCTGTAAATTTCGAGCTTTATATACATATTTATATAGTTTTCTATTTCTGTTGTATTGATAATTCTTTCCTGATACTTTTTTATTATACTTGAAGTGAAGACTGTAACACCCAATAATGATTCTGATTTGACCCAGATGTTCTGTTTGTTTGATGGTTATGATCTGCCAGCATTTGTTTCATGTCATGCATAAAAAGAGAAAATCAGAGATAAAAATATAATTTAAAACAAGTTATTGGATCATCAAAATAAACCTCTGAACCAGACAAAGAAAATGCATCCCCGTCGCTCAGAGGCGATTCCAGGATGAAGCGTTTACAGTCCTGAACCGACACAACAACAGCCATAATGAAGAAGTCACACACAGGAATGCATTGTACAGAAGCAAACACACAGGCCACTAATGTCAGTATTTATTTGTGAGTTTGTGAGCAGTTCATATGATAGATGAGGATGAAGAAGAGAAGCCAGATACAGAATTAACTCAAATTAGAACTGACAAGATCAGAGTACATGTGATTTGTTCTGCTCAGTGTTATGCAACAAATAGATCTGAGTCACAAAAAATCTGATTTGGACCTTTTTATCTTTTACTGTGAATGCAGACATTGTGCAGCCTCAGATGAAGCCAGTGCAACATAGAAATGACAGATACTATTTGGAAAATTATCACAGAACAACAGGAAACAGACTGAAAGATTGCTCTGTAAACTCATGCCATGTTTTGTATGTTTTTGAAGAAGTTTTAGCAGCTGAAGTGACTGAATTTACCCTCAGAGTCCTAAACAGTCAAAAGCTTCTGCTGATCAAAAATGTTCAACAACTTCGAAAGTACTAATTCTATCAATACATGTAAATAATACAAGTAAAATGCATTTTCTCTGCTTCTTATCATGATCAGATTTGACCCATTTAGATGTTCAGAGCCTCTGAGGTGAACAAACGGCAGTAATTGTAGATGCTTTTTTTTATGTTCAGTTAATGATAGATTTTGCTAAAAAAGACAATTTTTCATCAATTTTCTCTGTTTTTACATAATAACCTTTGAATTTCATCCTGACTTTTATGAGCATCTACATGATCAGTGAATTAAATACAGAAAAATACCTGCTTTTCAGTGAAAAATGCAGACGATTATATAATAAAGGGTGTTCTGCAACATGATTCACTAATATATTGCTTATTTTTATGGTTAGTTTATGAGATATTTTGTTGAAAATGTAATTTTTTAATCTGTTTTCTCTGTTCTTATATAATGACCTATGAGTTTATATGAACACCTAAATGATCAATAAATTAAATACAAGAAAATACCTGACTTTAACTGAAAAAAAAAATCAGTAGATAAAATAAATAGTCATAAATCATGTCAAAAAGTTAGCTACAGAGGAAGAATTATGGGTGGAAAATAGCTCCCAGCATATTTACACAAAGTAATGTTTTCTTTTTTTTTGTACCGAGTGTTCATTAATATGCATTGTCCTCATCAAATAAACAAATAAAATTCATAAAATTAATTATTTGGAAGTTGCCACAAAATTAGCTGTTGGACCTTACAAAACTAAAACCAACAACTGAGCTAAAGTGTTTAATACCTGTTGATCAATTAATCCTGTAAATTCATGTAAATAATTGGTGTTTGTTGTATTTTCATGGTCATCAGATATGACCCATTTGGACGTTCAGATGCTCCATAGTTACCGTGGAAACACCATCATCTTCTACAACATTGATTCACCAGTAAAACCTATGGAGTTGGATCAATGACAGTGAATAGAAATGCTTGGTTTATGTTCAATTAATGATAAATTTGACAGGAAAAAAAAAAAAAAACTTCTTCAGTTTTCTCTGAGCTTTAATTTGAGCTTTTTAATGATCATCTACATTCATTCATTTTCTAAACCTGCTTTATCCTCACTAGGGTCACATGGAGCCTATCCCAGCTACTTAAGGGTGAAGGCGGAGTACACCCTGGACATGTCACCAGTTCATCACAGGGCTGTCATATAGAGACAAACAAGCACTCTCACATTCACACCTATGGGCAATTTAGATTAGCCGATTAATCAGTGCATTTTTTTGGATGGTGGGATGAAACAAAAATGCCCACAGTGAACTCATGCAGACATGAGGACAACATGTAAACTCCACACAGAAAGGTCCCACCATTAACTGGTGTTGGAATTAATGCAGGACCTTCTTGCTGTGAGCATATAAATATTGTAAAATATAGTAAAATATCTGATTTTCATTGAAAAACGTAAAAGACAAAGAATGATATTGGAATAAATGGTAATAAATCGCTCAAGAAAGGTTAAATAAAGAGACAAATGCATTTGGGAACTGCCACAAAAGTAACACTGGGTCTTTATGGTTTAAAGCAGGGGTGTCAAACTCATGTTAGTTCAGGGGCCACATTCAACTTAATTTGATCTGGGGTGGGCCGAGTCTGTGAAATAATAACATAATAATATATAAATAATGTCAACTCCAAACTTTTCTCTATGTTTTAGAGCAAAAAAAGTCAAACAATGAAATGTTTACATCTACAAACTATCCTTTCAAACAATGTGAATAACATGAGCAAACTGAAAAATAAGTGTAATTTTAACAATATTCTGCTTCAGTTTATTATTTCCACATGTTCATTATAACTTACAGACACAGTGGATCTCCAAAGGCACAAAACATTTAGTAACAGGAAGAATATTGTTAAAATTGCACTTACTTTTCTGAAGACATCTTCGTATTTGTTCAGATTATTTGTATTTTTTGTGAAATTATACTTTGCTTTAGCGTAAATATGCGAAAATATTTACATTTCCAAATAGAAAAATTTGGAGTTGTGAGTATTTATAGGTTATTATGGAGGTATTTTACTTTTCTGACCCACTTGCGATTGGTCTGAATGTGGAACCTGAACTAAAATGATTGTTAATATCTTAATATCTATTTTTGCATTTCACAAATTCATCCCAAGGGCCGGACTGAACCTTTTGGCGGGCCGGATTTGGCCCCCGGGCCACATGTTTGACACCTGTGGGTTAAAGAAACAATACAACAGCTTATTCTCCAGGTGGATTTCAGTAAAGTGAAAGTTTAGTGCAATAGCATAAATCATCAAAACTAAATCTTTATTTCAGCTAACTGAGATGAATATGAGAACAATGAGGTATCACAAGCTACACAAGAGGGTGAAGGTTGATTCACAGACATGACACCAGTGTTTATAAAGTCTTGGACACGTGAACATGAGCTCTTAATGCAACACAGTGAAGGTTTGAAGTGAAAAACACATAAGTGACTGTTTGCAGTCTGTCATCCAGCCCACCACCACCTACCTAATAAAGCAGAAAAAGTTTGATCCACTGCTCATAAACAACGAGCTTATGTCATTCGTTACTTAGTGAAATCATGGCGCCCAGTCAAAAACCCTCCAGCCAGAACCAGACGTCGGAGTAGACTGAGAGCAGCTGGCAGCGCCAACCGGGCCACAGACGGGCTTACCTCTGCCGTGGTTCACAATCAGAAATTGAAGTTTATTTTTGTCAGAGGGAGCATTACACAAAACCTTAAGAACCGGTCAGTGTTTGAGGTTTAAGACGGCTTCTGGAGGGCTTTGGTAAACATATGTGGATGTGTTTGGCTGTGCACATCGGGAAAAAAGCAAAGTATAAGAGGTAAAAACCAGGCAGTGACATGAACAGAAGAAAAACAGGCAGAAATTATGAATGAAAACACAAAAACATGAGTAGTACTATTACAAGTATAACTTAGCACTGGTGAAAGGTCATGCTGGGACAGGTGTGAAAGGAAAGCACATGATTAAAAATAAATAAATAAGTAAAAATACTACCCTGGGAACCAGACACATCTGCCTGATAGCAAATGTTTCTCATTGGATCAGTCTGATGATGCCAGGCTAATGGTAAACAGAAACTATTTGATCTAAAAGCAGATGTTTTATTGATTTGTTTGTCCTGATTCTTCAGTTTCTTTTTCATTTACACAACAAAAGGTTCCCATATATTTTCATTGCAACAGTTGTTGCTCCACATGGAAGATTAACTGTCATGTCAACAGACGTTTTTCACAATGTGTCTTATTAACCCAAAAAGACCCAGTGGTCCTTTTGTGGCAGTTCCCAAATTAATTTGATTTATCACCATTTATTGTAATATTATCCTCTTAATTTGACTTTTTTCAGTGTAAATGATGTCTTTTCCTATATTTAATTCAGTGATCATGTAGATATTCATTAAAAATCTGAGTAAATACAAAGGTTATTATATCAAAATAGAAAAAAAACTAAAGAAAAACTGACTTTTTCAGTAACATACATGAGTAACTGAACATAAACCAAGTGTCTCCATCCACTGTCATTGATCCAACTCCATGGGGTTTACCGGTGAATCAATTTTGTAGAAGATGATGGTGTTTCCATGGTAACCACAGAGCCTTAGAATGTCCAAATGGATCATATCTGATGACCGGGAAAAGATGACAAACTGCATTGAAAAATGTATTGACAGAATTAATGGATCACCAGGTATTGAACAGTTTACACCAGTGGTTAGTTTTAGTCACCAGTACCTATTTGGGGCTTTATGGGCTAATGCAGGAAAACACAGGTGTGACTAGTATCTGCATCTCATTTTAATCATTTTCAGGAGTTGTGCATTTTATTTCACTGAAACAATTAGATGGAGCAGTGCCATTGTTCAGGTTCTCAGTAACATGTGGCCTGTGTTTTACCTGCTTTTACAAACTGTCTGCAGCAAACTGTCTGCTCTGTAAAAGGTCCAGGAAATTAGTTTTAGATGTTAACTTACAGGAGTATTAGGGTGGCATCAGGTAAAAATGGAAGTTAAAAAATGAAAGCTGACAAAAATTAATTTTAAGAATTACAATAAAGTTGAAACAATATTACAAATAGCAAAAAAAAGTGTTGTTTTTTCATATGCCTGATATTAATAATGAAAATTCAACTATATTCCTGAAATATTAAAAAAAAAAAAAATAGAAATCTTCCTCTTCTCAATTTCATTGGGATTTTTGTGGCACTAATACTTGTAGTTATTATAAATGTCACCTCACATGGATAAATTACCATAAGTCCAGGTCCAGGTTTCAAGTTTCAGGGTTCAGGTCCAGGTCTGGGTGTCAGGTCTAGGTCGAGGTCCAGGTCAGGTCTCAGCTCTCAGCTCCAGACCCAGGTCCAGGTGAGTGCTCACTGTGCCTATGAATCACCCCTGTTGTCATGGTTACACAGCATCGTCATTTATTTGCACACCGCAGGCGAAGTCATTAATTATAGAGTCAGTGTGGACAGCTTTAACAAATCAAATGTGAAGGTGAATGGCAGACGCTGGTGCCAACACACTTCTCATTTACAGAAGCTTCAGGCTCTTCACGCATCGATGAGGAAACAGTTTTCCACTTATACTGGACTGGACTGTAACGGAGTACTTTTACTGGTGCGATACTGACATATGTTTACTTAACTGTCTCCTTCAGATGCAACTTTATTCTTATTTTACTGCATCTCAGAGGCAAATATAATATGTTTTATTACATTTGTCTGACAACTTCATGCATTCACTAAAAATGAACAAATGAAAAGTTGACTTTTTAGACATGATGATGATGCTACAAACACATGATCATCTTATATATAGAATGAACTGCTTATTAAAACTGAAGTGTCATGATGAAAAATGAGGTGAAAGTCTTCTTTTCACTGTAACATTCATGTAGACAAACTTTTCTAAATAAACATAACAGAAAATGAATTAAAGAATTCTGGAAGAATGCAAAACATCATACGCACACATTCATACACAATGAAAACATTTATAGCAGTGGTGGGCCGTGCATTTCACACCCAGGCCTTCAGTAGTGCTCTGTCTCAATCACTCCACCCCTCAATAACTATTTTCTGGCCATAAAAACAATCTTATTATCCAGAAATGCAGTATAAAGAGTCGTTGAATCGCAGACAGATAACTGGTGTAGCCACAATGAATGCCATTACCGAATAAACAAACCTGGGGTACTGCAGCTACAACCGCCACACATTCAAAAGCATCAATAAGAACCTCAGAAACTGGAAATATTATACAGGAAAACAGAAACATTTTACTCACCAAAACTTCTGCTCATTTGAACACAAAATCCATCCTCCTTTCTTTCCTCAAAAAGAGTTCCATTCCCCTGTTTACAGATTATCCGTGCGCTTCAGTTCCAAACCCCAATCACTTCCATCAGAACCATCTGCAGTGTCCTAGAGCCTGTGGGTCAGGGGTACCACTGGAGATAGTGGACTCAAAGTCACGGACATCCGTTACCTTGTTCTGACAGGCTAGCTAGCTTCAGAATTACCCGACCTTTTGTAACGATGTCCAGCTTTTCTTGAAAAGTCCGTCTTGAAAATGGCTTTGACAATAAATCTGCAACCAGATCCATTTCGTCTCCTCCTTCAGTCATTGTTCGTTGACAAAACTATTATTAAGTCAACACAACTATATTTTAGCGTTTGTGCCGCTGCTACAGATGCAGTTTGCGAGCTTTGGCTAGTCCGCTCTCTGACTGTCCAATCAAAGGCTGTGAATACGCTGACGTCACATACTCCTGCTTGAGGGCTTTGGTGTCACCAACTCAAAATCTGATTGGTTGAAGTGACAGTTTCATTAACACTTACTTTGTGCTAGAGTAGAGGGCTTATAGAACTGTTGGTGAAGGCCTCCAGCCAGATTTCTGTGACTCTGATGCTGCCTGGCAACAAATGATGGCTGAAATGTGATTGGTTAAATCCTTTAATATGAAAATACATGTGTGGAAGCAGCACAACCAGAGGAAAAACTATGAAAGGAAGTAGGACAGGCCATTTGGATTCATTCAATAAGTATTAATGGACAAAACATAATTAACATCAGTCTGTAATTCAGATTTTTTTTTTAGGTCACTAGAGAAGGGCTTGCAGGCCCTGATGGTCCACCACTGATAAAGACCCAAAGAGCCACTGTCAACCAAAATTATCTACTGATAGTAATGCACTAAACAGACTTATAAAACACCTTCAACAGTTTCAACAAAATAACTTGAAACAACTGTTCCATGTTGGTTTTTTGCCTGTCACTACCAGATCAGCTGCTCATTTGTGCATGTGCAGCACTAACTCTACTTGGACAAACTGCCCAAAATGTGTTGCCAGAGATGTTTTGAGTCATTCTGCGCTGCAGATGGGTTAATTGCATGAACATTTTTAATCAGATAAATCATGATGATGGACTAATTAATTAACACATTCATTTTGACAGCCCTAGTTTATATGATCACTTGTTCTTCAGGTTTCTCTGTTTCTGACATACTAATCATCAACTTTAATCTGAGCTTTTCTGAACATCTAATGATCAGTGAATGAAATACAGGAAATACTTGATTTATACTGAAAAATGGAAAATATAGTAGATAATATTATAATAAATGTTGACAAATCGCTTAAGAAAGGTTAAAGAGAGAAGAAAATTCACTTTTGGAATTGTCTCAAAAGTATCACAGGATCTTTATTGGTTAAGTACATACATACATGCTTTTACATAAGTAGGGTTTTTATTTGGAGTAGTGGAGTATTTTCACAGTGTATTAGTAGTTTTCCTTAAACCATCTGAATGCTTCACTGTTCATTTATTTTTCAACACATTGTATTCACAGTGTGTATGTTTTTGCCAAACTGAATGAGATCAGTGGAAGATTGATGGTGTGGCATGGCAGCTGATGGTGAGCGCTCTGTTGGCTTCAAGTTGAAGAGCTGTCTGTGTGTGTGTGTGTGTGTGTGTGTGTGTGTGTGTGTGTGTGTGTGTGTGTGTGCGCGTGTGTGTGTGTGCGTGTGTGTGTGCATGTGTTAGTGTGTCCGGTCAGCCTCTCGGTGGCACCAGCTTAACCCCTGAGATTCTCCACATTCCAGCCCAAAGTCAGGCACAAGTCTCGCCGCTGGTCCGTTTAAGGTGATTGACGTTATTTGCTACCATTAGGCACTACTATATAATTGACCTTTGACCCCTCACAAGCGACCTGTTGAAACAGCTTTAAACCAGATCGTCTAATCTCCATGGGAAAAGCCCTCAATCTAGTCTTAGGACTCTAAAAGCAATCAACACCTTAAGGTGAAAGAGGGGAGCTGGGGTCGCTGCCACCAGATCGCTCTGATCCAGTCGGGGGCGAAGATGGTGCTTTTGTTCAGACTCATGGAGCTGCACAAACACAGTTTATCAGAAAAACAATCTCAATCACATCATTTCTGGTTAAAATAGTCATCAGAGGAACATGTATTGTGCACTATGGTCATGAATAAGTAAAGAGCAGTGTATAGGATTTAAGACCAAAGCTGAAGTAGGCTATGTTTTCTTTAAATTACATAACCATCCTCTGAAAGAAACGGATGAAAGAATCACTGGTGGAAAAAAATAAAACTCTAAAACAAGTAGAAAAAAGGGAATCCAATCACTGTAAATAATGAAAAAGGGAGTATGGACATCTCCAGTTGGATGTAGTTTACATATTTTCAGGTTATTGACTCTTTTTTATCTGTCAAAAACACTCAAGCTTAAGTGTCACTACGTTATAAAAATGACAAATAAATCCTAATTTTCAGTCTGATCACAGATATAAATCTGAGTCTAAATAATCTGTGGATGAAGAATAAATGAATGAACTAAGTTTTGCTGTTACTTTCAATGATACACTAAAAGCCTTGAAAAAAATGAAAAAGTAAATTTAAAAAAGACAATTTAGTTGGCGTTTTTAAAGTCAAAGATACCAGAGTTATCTTCAGTTTTAAGTGATTCACAAGTTGAATTCATAGTCAGGACAAATACAGAAGTGAAAATTGATTTTTGTCTCAAAAAATCAATTAAAATCCCTTTTGACTTTTTTTTTTTTTAACCTTAAAAACACATGTACAGATCTTCATATGCACAAACATCAGATTTTACTTATTCACATAAATGTTATTTTTAGGTTTTCTGAACTTTTTCAATTTAGTATATATAATTTTTGTTCTATAGCTTGATTTAACTCACAACAACAGGTCAGAAGTGAAACAGATTTGTTTCCTTAAGTCATTAAATATAAAGTGTGGTAAACCAAAAAAGTAACATTTAACAGTTTAACATTATAAAAATATAAAATAATGTGCAGCTGTGGCTCAGCTGTTAGAGCAGGTTGTTCAATGACCAAAGGGTTGGTGGTTCAACTTCTGACTTTGACTGTCCACATATCAAAGTGTCCTTGCAAGACACTGAACCTTAAATGTCTCCCAGTAGGACCTGGTGGCTTTGGAAAGCACTTTGGGCAAAATGAACATGTGTCAAGTGTGCATACAAGTGCAATCCATTTAAATGTTTATGGTTTGATGTGTTTTTGACAGTATCCTTCTGGTAACCACAGGTGCCAGTTTTTATCCCATAAAAACAAAAACTGAACTTGTCTAATACTATGAATGTTCTTTCTTAAAGGTGACACAGGAGCTAAAAATCTCCCAAGCCTCTACACATTGCATTTTTTTGTGCTGGACAACCTCAGCGTGTGACTCCAGTGCTTCCAAAAATCCACTTTTGTGAGGTTTTCATCAGCAGATGTGATACAAGCTGACATGTCGGAGGGATTAACGGAGGTTTGACAACAAGCCATTGTTTCCAATGATACTGATCAAAGTTCACTTTAATCCTGTTAATTAAAGAAAAGAATAACACTGAGAAAATCCATGACTTAAAAGAAAGGCTGGATGAAAGACTTATCGAGAATTAGATCTGGAAATTCTCCGTTAATATTTCAGTTTATTATTTTGCATTAGAAACGTAGCTGCCGCCACCGCTTCCAGGCAAACCTCCAGAAATGTGCATCTGATTGACAACCTTATCAGGGCCTGAAGACTGAAGGGGCGCGGGTAAACCTGCTTTATTAGACGACTGCATGCGTGGTGGGAGGTCTGTCTGACTTGGTGTTAATGCCCACATACGCTGACCTCTCCCATGCCATGTGGCCCTCAAATCCAGATATGAAAAGTGGCTTACAGATCAAAACAGGCTTTCATCACAGCGCTCACAGATAGAAAGGCGAGGACAGGGGCGGAGCTAAAATAATTCAACTAATGAGAATACATACAGTAGATACACAAAGAAAAAACAACTAACCCACTGACATCTACAGTGGGGTTTTATAGTTTCCCTAAACCCACTTAAAGGTTGAAAGCATCATAATATTTAGTGGCATCTAGTGGTGAAGTTGTAGATTACAAACAGATAAATATCCTTCCATTCACTCCATTATAGGGACGTTAGTCAAAGTGGTTGTTTGCACATTTCAAACTATCAACATCAGAGGGAAGTCGGACACATGAAAACACCCACAGCAACAACAATCACCACCAACTTATGACTAATTTTATAATATATCAAATCTGAATATTCTTCAGACTAAAACTTGAAACTTATTTTAAAAAACAAAAGCAAAGCTTAATTTATTTTTCTGTTTTATTCTATTCTTATCCTAGTATTTTATCTTATGTTTTTATTATTATGTTTATTTTACTGTACACCACTGCGGAAACCTTTCATTCATTCATCTTCTATACCCGCTTAATCCTCATTAGGGTCACGGGGGTCGCATGGAGCCTATCCCAGCTG
>JAQQZY010000003.1:30800096-30813646 GCA_030068375.1 Ostorhinchus rueppellii
CAGACACGGGGAGAACATACAAACTCCACACAGAAAGGTCCCAAGGATCGCCCAGGAATCGAACCCGGGTCCTTCTTCCTGTGAGGCACGTGTGCTAACCACTGCACCACCGTGTCGCCCGCGGAAACCTTTGTGTTTATTTAAATGTGTGCTTTATGAATAAAAATGGATTGGGAAACCTCACAGCTTTCAGTCAAAATAACTGTCTATCAGCTGATAGTTTACATTACTGCTCTGTGCTATAATGTAATGTCTGAAAATCTGAACCATGGATCAACAAACGTCAACTTAGCAAAGATAATAAGATCACATAATAACTCCAGACCGTCATAAGCCTCATACTCAAACTCACCCATGAGGTGTGATTTGATCCTGTGTAAAAACAATATTTAGCACATCAAAGGAACGTTAGAAGTATTTTTATCATTCTGCTTGATAATAGGACTGATTTAGTTCCTATATTTTTTGTAGTAGATCAGTATTTTTCACAATAAAAGCTGATACAATTTAGAACAAGAAAAGCACTCAGAGAGCACAGACTTCTGCCAAGGTAGTGTTTGTCCTTTTTTTTAAAGGTAGTGTTTGTCCTTTTTTTTAAAGGTAGTGTTTGTCCTTTTTTTTAAGGTAGTTTGTCCTTTTTTTTAAAAGGTAGTGTTTGTCCTTTTTTTAAGGTAGTGTTTGTTCTTTTTTTTAAAGGTAGTGTTTGTCCTTTTTTTAAGGTAGTGTTTGTTCTTTTTTTTAAGGTAGTGTTTGTTCTTTTTTTTAAGGTAGTGTTTGTCCTTTTTTTAAAGCTAGTGTTTGTCCTTTTTTAAGGTAGTGTTTGTCTTTTTTTAAAGGTAGTATTTGTCCTTTTTTAAGGTAGTATTTGTCCTTTTTTTAAGGTAGTGTTTGTCCTTTTTTAAGGTAGTGTTTGTTCTTTTTTTTAAGGTAGTGTTTGTGTTTTTTTAAAGGTAGTGTTTGTCCTTTTTTTAAGGTAGCATTTGTCCTTTTTTTAAGGTAGTGTTTGTTCTATTTTTAAGGTAGTGTTTGTCTTTTTTTAAAGGTAGTGGTTGTCCTTTTTTTAAGGTAGTATTTGTCCTTTTTTAAGGTAGTGTTTGTCTTTTTTAAAAGGTAGTATTTGTCCTTTTTTTAAGGTAGTGTTTGTTCTTTTTTTTTAAAGGTAGAGTTTGTACTTTCCTTTTTTTTTAAAGGTAGAGTTTGTACTTTTCTTTTTTTAAAAAAAGGTAGTGTTTGTACTTTCCTCCACTAGATGGCACTGAATGACCTCATATGCAACTTTGTGCCTCCATGCCCTATCTCACAATGATAAAGAATCCTTTAAAAAATTTCTGGATCCAGACGGTGATCCAGGTCCTCTCCAAAATTTAATCCTGTCCTCCTTGACCCAAAGCGGACATATCCTGAAAATGTCATCAAAATCTATCCATAACTTTTTGAGTTATGTTGCTAACAAATAAACAAACCCTGGCACAAACATATCCTCCTTAGTGGAGGTAATAAAAATGTGGAAATCAAGCATTTAATATAAAGACATGTGGGAAATTATAGTAGGAACCTCATGGGATGTATCTTTCAAAACTGATCAAAATAACATATGGTTCCCACAGCTGTTTCCATTAGGTTTATACCCAGAGAGTCTGAAAATTAAAAAGAATCAGCAAATATTTGCAGATTTAAGCATATTATTGGCAAAAAGAGTAATAGCTCTGTCGTGGAAAAACATTAGAAGACCAATAATAAGCGGATGGTTGTCCAAACTATCTACAACTCTTCCATTAGAGAAAATTACCTATATAATCAAACATCAACAACATAAATTCCACCAGATGTGGAATCCTTTCATCAACTATATAACATGAACAGACCTGAGACATGGGTGATGGAAATGCCTTGTGACACGTAAACAGTGACCAATATCACAGAAATATGTTTGTTGTTTTAATAAAATGGATTATAATAGAGTCGAACTCACCAGATCCCCAACCAAGAACTGGAATTATCTGGGTGGGGGGTTAGTTGGTTATTGTTCAATTTGTTCAATAAATGTAATTGTATTATTTTATTATGTTGCGAAAACAATCAAAAGAATGTTGTCAAAAAAACATTGTCAGGCAGAAACCTCCTAAGTTTGGGGAGTTTTTTTCCCATAAAATGATGCTATTGGCCAGTCTTCACATTGGCCTGACAGGTTTAGAAATATTTAACCAATGAAAAGTGTTGAAAACAGCTCGGGACTACATCTCTTAACCCCAATCATTTATTTAGAATATACATTGTTTTACCAGTTTCCTGAAAAATAACCCTTTTGGACATACAAGGTTTCCGCCGTACAGCAACTTGATGCTATTTTGTTAGCATGCTGTTCAGGAAACATGAAATTTGGTAGCCTGAAACCTGAAAACAAACAAAGAAGTAAAGAATAATTAGTTTCAGAGGTGCTTGGTTTTTGCTGAAATATCCCTTCAGCGCCTCTGGGATAACAGCAGCTTCAACATGAGATCTGCATGGTGTGTTAGAACGTGATATAGTTTTGATTGCGCTGCTCAATGTCCATTTTGTGGTGGAAGGATTCGAGGTCTGGAAGTCGGGGACCAATTATCTTTGATGCTTTTTTAATGATCCTGCTGTGTCCAGACTACTGTACCAGGCTGAAACTGAGAAGGTGAGGACAGATGTGTTGAATAATAGCAGAAGGAGGTGGCGTTTACTTCTGGAGTCTGTTCTCATTCAATCTTGTCATATTCTGCTGCTTGGATTTCAATTCCCAGACTACAGCATTGGTTATTAACCCTTCCATGCATGAATTATGAGAGCCTTGATTAAGATTTATTTCCCGGGTGTTTTTAGTCCTCTAGGCTTAAAAAAACCCCCAAAAACAATGCAATTGAAATTTCTTTTATGAACATATTTTGCATGTAGTTGCAAAAATGTCTACTCAGCAGGACATCATGCATTTAACTCTTAAAGACTTAAACGTTATTCTTCCTTTCTCTGAGCTTTTGTGAATATCTACAGGATTAGTAAATTAAATGTTGAAAAATACCTGATTTTCATTGAAAGAAAAACCCAATATACAGAAGACAACATTACAATAAAGTACTTCATGTAATGTACCAAGAATGAACCCACATGCAAGACCGCAGACAAGAATAAAGTTACAACCAATTTATTGCCAAGTGTTTGTAAAAACACAGTTCAATCGTCCAATGAGAGAACACAGTCCAAAACCGAATCCCCTTCGTCTCTGTACAGTGAGACGAGTACAGAACTGTGGGTCCGAGGCCTTGTGAATCCAAGGGGGCAGACTGAGTGGGAGGTCAGGGAAAGTCCAGGGGTCGAGCACCAGGTGATCCAGCGTAGGGTAGGCAGCAGGCGTAGTCAGGGCTGAAGGGGAGGTCGGGTTCCTGGGCAGCCGGAACAGAGTCGTGGGCCAACACCGAAGGCAGACGGAACAACCAGGGGACAGGCAACATACGAGGTCAAACAGACAACTGATCAAAGGCAGGGAGCAGGCAAGGCAGGTCAGGAACAGAACGGGGTCAACAGGCAGGTAATCAGACAGGAGGTAATGCTGGAAATTTATGCAAGGCAATGAACAATCTGGCAGGGAACAGACAACAGAGAGGTGAATATATAGGCCATGCCTGATGAGCCACACCTGTGACTCAACAGGTGTACTGACTTAGGCTGACTGCAGAAACAGGTAGAGCAGATGAGAACAGGAGAGAGAGAAAATAGGGCGAGCAAAGAGCAGAGACATGACACTAATAGACAGTTAAATACAGAGAAACATTCATTTTGGAAGTGACACAAATGTCCCAGTGGGTCCTTATGGGTTAATTTTTGAAGCAGTAATGTATTTACTGCGATATTGTGTGAAATCTATGAAATAAAACATTTTTAATACAGTTAATCGGATGTTTTCTCCCATTTTAACATACTCTAATACTAGTCATTACTCACCTCATGGAGATAATAGGCAAAAAAAAAATAACAATAACAAGCAGCTGATTTACACTCAAACACATTAGTGCAGATCAGGTTTATGAAGAACAGCAAAATGAGAGTAACGGTATGAACTGCAGTGTATGGGATGGTGCATGAGCGTCCACTGTGTTGGTTGATATGGAACTAAAACAACAAAATTCATGAATATACAAGAGAACAGCTGTAGAATAGCTCTCCGCTGTGATGACCACTATGTATGACAGGGTTATCACAGAAATCCAGTACACATTAATATCAAGTCAGAGATTGACAATATTGTCCAAGTGACAGAGTTAATGTATTTCCTCAAGTATAAGCCATGTCAAGGCTGAGGTTGGGATAAATAAGGTTTCTAAATACAAAAAAAAAAAAAAAAAAGCCAGAACCTCATTCTTTCAACGATATATTCCAGTTTTCAACACTTTTGCGTTCCAGATCACTCATCTGAAGTGTTGTTGTCTGGTTTCAGTCACTGCAGGTGTGTGTGTTTCTTACTTTTTCAGCACAACTGTCATGTGTAGGAACTTAAATGCATGACAGGAAGACTATGTTTACACAAAACTCTGTTAAGCAATGAATGTTTTCCATCCACTGAAACACAGGAAGACTTTTATTGTGATGCAGGAAAGGCACTTTTAGGACTGCAAAAAACAAAACAAAAAAAAAAAAAAAAAACCAAAAGGTGAATTAAAATGAGTTTTTGTGTTAATTGCAGTATTTTCCACTGATTAACCAGAAAAAATGTGAAATAATGGTACTGTCTGCTGCTGAGGTCAGTGAAACCTCTATTAGATAAATGGTATATAGTTCATAGTACCCTCAGTAGGAAAGTAAAGTATCTGGACTTTGTGGATTATGGTTCATGTCCGTTTTCATATGTTTACTTTTGCGATTTTTCCTTCTTTGTTTTGCTTATTTTAGCTTTTTGGCAGATTATTTTTTACTGAAACCTGTGTAATTCCTATAATCCATAACAGACATAAATAGTGGCAACACTCAAACACTTCATGTGCTTACACTGTATTTGTTAACTGTATATTTTCCACCTAGAAATTCTACAAATGGGAAATAAATGTGAAAAATCTCATGGAAACAATGCATTTATATGAAGAAGTGGATGTTAAATGGCTGAAACCTTAAATAAAGTACATAGATATTGCATGAAAAGAAAAACTAAAGAAAAGAAAACAAAAAAAGCTAGTACAGGTTATGGTATTTTATAGTTATTGTTATAGTTGTTTTTTTTAACCTTCATTTAATCAGGAAAATAACTTGATTAGATTAAAAACCCCTTTTTTGTGAGAGATTTGTTTGAGAGTTTATGTTGCAAAAATAAACTTGTTCACAGTGGCTATCTGTATTTTTATATTATCATTTGTTAATATAAACAATGAAAATATGAAAATTAGTTAGAAAAGGTTCCGTATATACAAAAAATGGGGTAAGGGCTTATACGTCGAACCATTTAAAATAGAATCTTTTATAACACGATAAAATATGAAACATTTTTCTCTGTTATTGTCTTAAGTTCATACAGTTACATCTAAATTAAAAGTATAAAACATGACAAACCGCTGTAAAAACAACACATTTGTTTAACCTTCTGTTCACATCTGGTGGTTTTTGCATCGACAGCACCTCCACATTTACGGCCGCTTTGTTTTCACTGCTGCATTTTTCTGTGGAGATAAAACCCAGATCCAACAGTTTATACACAGTACAATGCTCCTCTATTACATCCATGACATGTAAAATATTTCCTCTTGAAGTTACCACACATTACCTCAAAGTGCTCAGAAGCCATAATTGGAAACAGGCTTCGTGTACCCCTGAGTCACAGTAGCTTGAAATATGCTGATTTTTTACTTTTTATTCAGGAAAATCATCTTTAGGGTTGAGTCGAAGCTCTGTTTCATGTTCTCAGTAAACCTCAAAGTTAAAATCCAAACATACTGTGTAACTAAATTATAAATAATTCACATTTTATTGCCTTTTTACAATTTGGAGGCAAAATATTGTACTTTTACAGCGCTATGTTTACAGCAATGAAACAAAAAAAATATATAATTAACCAAACATTGATAAAAGACTGAAATTTTATTAAAAGAACAAAAAACCCAAAACAACCTCCCAATGAAATACATACATAAATAATAAACAAATAAAATTTTCTATTGCGAGCTAAAATCAGGCATTTGAACATTTTCCCAAACCATTAATTAAAACACACATAAAAAAGCAAAAATTATGCTTCAATATTAATATTGCTAAAGTCATTCGTATGTATCAATGTTATTCAAGTTAGCTCCATTTTTATAAATTGAAGTAACATTTTTTTCATTTTTTTTCATACAAAATGTCATAATAGCAATAAACAAACCCTTAAATACACAAATAAATAAAACATACATAAATAAGCAAACACTTTATTTATCATTATATTCATAGTTAATTTATTTTTCTCCGGTTGCTTCATTTTTTTGTCTTGATTATTTGGTCATTCTTTGAGAGAAATCCAAACATTTCCGATAAAATGTCATTTCTTCCCATTTTTAAAAAGTGTATTATTATGTAAATGATTCATCCGAATTTACAAAATAGTCAGTAGCTGTTAATGTGAGGAAACAAAACATAATAATAAAAACTGTAAATTTGTAAGAATGAAGCATAAATTTGCACCATGTTTATGATCTACCACAGTAAAAGTAACTATCACAAATCAATACTTCAGTGCATTTTCTGCATCGTTTTAGTAGCTGAGCTATAGTGTGACATTACATACTATACTCTATCTGTTGATTTTATTATGTAAAAATGATCTGAAATGTAACAGCTAAATCTATAACAAATGCATTGAAGTAAAGTCCAATATTGGTGAGTGAAATGGAAAATTAGTTAACATTTTTTTCTTTTTTTTTATCTTGTATGACATACATGATGTGCTTCACAAGAAGACTATTCAGAGATAATAAACAATGTCCTTCAACAGTAATAGACTTCAATAAAAGAAAGAAATATTGAAAATAGTTTAAAAAATACATAAAAAGTGATAAAAGTGCTGATTAAGTCTCCATCTGCCACTTCTTCAGGTTCGGGTTCCTTTATTTCTACCCGTAGGTAGATTGGTTTTGCAGACAGGCGCCTTCATCCTTTACACACTTAACGTACAAAAACATAAACGAACCAATACGAGCTGTCTGTACATGATTAAAATAGCCTTGGCTCCACCAATCAGGACATAAAAGATAAAAGCTTAAAAAATAAAAATGAGAATAAAGTAAAACAAAAACCTCTAGGCTAGCACCAAGACTAAAAAGAGGTATAAAAGAAAGTTAGAAACTCTTATTGACCCTTAAAAACCTAAACATCCCCTGGTGATGTAAAATGTTTGAATCTGTTAAATCATTAATTCTGTCAAAATTGAAAAAAATCAGTTTCTCAGCTTTTCATTATCATCAGATATGACCCATTTGGACGTTCAGAAACTCTGGGGTCATACTGGAAACACCGTCATCTTCTACAACATTGATTCACCAGTAAAAGCCTCGTTGTTTAATAAATGACAGTGTTTGTAGACAAAAGTGTTTATGTTCAATTAATGATATGTTTTGTTGAAAAAGTCTGTTTTTCTTCCGTTTTTGTCTGTTTATTAGTTGTTATTACTTTGATGCATAAATTATGAAAACCCTAGTCAAGTTTTTTGTCCTTAATATTTGTATTCCTCTTTAGGCATGAAAAAAATATGATTAACATTTTTTGAATAAAACTATTTTTTATAGAGTTACAAAAATGTCCACTCATTTGTACACCATGTGCTTAACTTTTTTAAAATAACATCAGAAAGTAATATACTTGAATATTTTATTTATTTATTTGAATATCTTGCAGCTAATCTGATGTTTTCTCTCATTTTTACATACTCTACTTCAGGGGTGTCAAACTCATGTTAGTTCAGGGGCCACATTCAACTTAATTTGATCTGGGGTGGGCTGAGCCTGTGAAATAATAACATAATAATATATAAATAATGTCAACTCAAAACTTTTCTCTATGTTTTAGAGCGAAAAAAGTCAAATAATGAAATGTTTACATCTACAAACTATCCTTCAAACAATGTGAATAACATGAGCAAACTGGAAAATAAGTGTAATTTTAACAATATTCTGCTTCAGTTTATTATTTCCACATGTTCATTATAACTTACAGACACAGTGGATCGACAAATACACAAAACATTTAGTAACAGGAAGAATATTGTTAAAATTGCACTTCGTTTTCTGAAGACATCTTCATATTTGTTCAGATTATTTGTATTTTTTGTGAAATTATACTTTGCTTTAGTGTAAATATGCGAAAATATTTATCTTTACAAATAGAAAAATTTGGAGTTGTGAGTATTTATAGGTTATTATGGTAGTATTTTACTTTTCTGACCTGAACTAAAATGAACGTTAATATCTTAATATCTATTTTTGCATTTCACAAATTCATCCCAGGAGCCGGACTGAACCCTTCGGCAGGCCGGATTTGGCCCCCGGGCCGTATGTTTGACACCTGTGCTCTACTTCTACTCTCATACTAGTTATGACTCACTTCATGGAGATAATATGCAAAAAGAACCTGTTAATTACAGTCTAAAAACAACTAGCACTTGATTTACACTCACGCATGTTGCTGTAGATCAGGTTAATCTAAAACAGCAAAGTTACAATAATGATATGAATGACAGTGTATTATGGGATGGTGCATAACTGTCCACTGTGTTGGCTGATCTGGAACTAAAACAACAAAACCCATGAATATAGAAGAAAACAGCTGTAGAATAGATGTCCACTGGAGTGACCACTGTGCAGCAAAGGGTTAAAATAACCTTTGAATTTATTCTGAACTTCATCTAACTGATCTGTAAATTACATCTAGGAAAAAAAATACCAGATTTTCACTTAAAAATGGCAAAACAAAGAATAATATTATAATAAATTAAATGTAAATCACGTCTGAAAGGCTCAATGTAGAGGAAAAATTCATGTAGAGGTTGTCATGAAAATAGCTTTTAGAAATCAGAGCTTTTAGTGAAGTCGAACAAATCCCAGTATAATGTTGAATGGAGCAGGAGAAAACCAGTATTTAGACATATTTCAGGTTACTGTGACTGAAAGTGATTAAGTCAAAGCTGATTGGTGGGATTTCTCCTTCTTGATCAGACTCAAAGCTTCAGTTAAACCAAATGTTTGTGTATGTATTTCTCTGAAGCATGCATGGGAAAGTGCCCCCACTGCCGCTCAGACCCAGTGAATAAATGCATGAATTTATGACTGTGTGTGTGTGTGTGTGTGTGGCATAGCAGCGGGGCTTTTCCGTCTTGTCAATGGAAAACATTAGTGTCATGCCCCCACAAACCCGCCCGCCACCCCCTCAGCCCCCTTTCCCCCCTTGTTTAATTCAGTCCATCAACACTTCCTCCTTCAGCCTGTTAGTGTCACACTGCATTTCCTCTCCGGCCTCAACCAGACCGGCTCGCCACAATCAGCCCGGTTTTGGGTTTCCCTCAAACGGCAAAGGGCTTCAAAGTCAATAAGTGCTTTTTTGATTTTGATTGACCCAAAGACTGGGCTCCCCCCCCCGTCGCCCAAACGCCTCTCACTCCCACAGAATAAATTACAGTAAGGAGGCCGATTGTGCCGAGGGTTTAACGCCGGTGTTGCTTTGCTCATTTCACCTGCAACTGATTTAACAAGGTGTTTAAAAAATGGCAGCCTTCAGCACCTCAGACGATCCGTTCACGCCAAAGAGGAAGAACGCCACGGATCTCCTGCTGGAAAACCAATCTGAGACATCCCAGCCATCACGGTTTAAGATTATCGTCACTGGGACTCAGATTCACATTGCTTCTGTTCGCTGGACATCACAGCAACCGGTGGTGGAAGAAGAATTCACAAACCCTGCTTATATAATATCTACTGAGTAGTGTTTTAGCTGTTTTAAAAGAAAAGACCAAAAGGATGGGTTTATTGGCTTCTTTTTTTTTTTTTTTTCCAGTAAATCATCCTAAAACCTGGCTATTATAAAGAAAACATTAAACATTTTATATTTACATTTTACAAACATTGTGATCTGTGAAATTTCAGTTTTTAGTTGAAAAGAGTTAGTTTTCAATCAGCTGAGTAGATAAGTGGATAAGATGAGCTCAGATACAGTAAGATAAAGTAAGATAAGACCAGATAAAATAAGGTAAGATAAGATAAGATAAAAATAACAAGGTAAGATAAGATTTAAAAAAGCTAAGATAAAAATAAGATAAGTATAAGAGAAAAATAAGATAAAGTAAAACACAAGATATGACAAAAATAAGATAAAAAAGATAAGATAAAAATAACATAAGATAATAAAAACAAGGTAAGATAAGATTTAAAAAAGATGAGATAAAAATAAGATAAGTATAAGACAAAAATAAGATAAAGTAAGATAACATGAGATAAGATAAGATAAAAATAAGATAAGGTAAGATAACATAAGCTAAGATATGACAAAAATAAGATAAGATTAAAAAAAAAATAAGATAATACAAAAGTAAAATAAGTGTAAGACAAAAATAAGATAAGTTAATATAAGATAAAAAAAGAAAGATAACATAAGATATGACAAAAATAAGACAAGATAAAAAGACTAAAAACTAACAATATATAAATAAGATAAGATAATATAAAAATAAGATAAAGTAAGATAAAATAAGATATGATCAAAAATAAGATAACATAAGATTCTGATTAAGCTGAAATACTTAATTAGAAAAATTTGTAAAGCCATATTTTTTAAGTTGAAGTGTTGAGGATGAAGTTGAAGTTCTTTCTTTTCTTTCATTTCAGCCCCATAGACAGATTTTTTTCTTATGTCTGATATACATAAAGGAAGTTTGGCCTTCTTCTCAAAAAAATAAGAAAAATTCAAATAGAAAATGCAAAAGAAAAATAAGTACAATTTTAACAATATTACACCTAAGTTTATCCTTTATACATAATAACCTGTAAATAATAACTCCAAGTTTTTCTCTTTGTTTTATTGCAATAAAAACATTAAATTACATTTACAAACTTTAACTAAAAAGATGTAAATAACCTTAAAAAAACAAACAAGAGAAATACATGCAATTTTAACAATATTATGCCTTAGTTTATCATTTAGTAACAGGCAGAATATCAGTACAATTCCACAGACTTCTACTTTTTCAGGTTATTTCCATTTTTGTTAAAAGCCTCGTCTATAAATGTAAACATTTTTGTGTAATTTTACTTTTTTCTAAACTAAAACAAAAAGGAAATGTTGTGAATTTCATTATTTATGGATTATTTTGATAATAGTTCACTGGTCTGGCCCACTTGAGATTGCATTGAGCTAAAATGATTATAACATCCTTAATATCTTCTATCACAAATTCATCCCAGGGGGCAGAGTGGACCCTTTGGCGGGCGGGTTTTGACCCCCGGGCTGCATGTTTGACACCTGTGCACTATGAGATTAACTTAAATAAGAAAGGAGGCAGAACTTTGACAATTTTGAAAAGGAATTACCAGTTTGTTAGACAGATTTGTGTTATATTATGTTTTTGTTTGTTCAGAAATAATACTATATGAGCATTCAGACCCAGTGTATCAAATATGATACAAAATTGAAAGTCAGACATGGAAATTGATATTTGAAAAAAAAAAAAAAAAAGGGGGCTGTTCAGAAGGACCAATAAAGGATCCAGTTTCAAAATACTAGATTTTGCTGTCAATGATTTAATGGTTCATTGTTTACAGGGTTAAGGATAGACTCCACTCAAACTTAAACTGCTTTTATCATTCACCAAATGAGTTTAGGAGTAAAAGAGCTACAAGAAACAGATCAAGAGAAGATTAATATCAGAAATGAATGTGCAAACAAAACCAGCACTAACAAAGCAATATCTGTTCTTCTTTGGCACAATAGAAACTATCTGAAACGAAAACCCTGCCTTTCTCCAAAAAAAAATCTATTTATAAAAAGAGGAACTTCTCAGGAATTCTGCACGGCTCTTAATCTTTATTATTAATCTCAACAGTTTCGGAAAGTATCGCCTGTCATCCCGTCTTTCGTTCTTTCTTTCCTTCCCTCAGCTGTTTCAGCTCCTCTGAAAGGAAAAACTGAGATGAGAGGCTTTAACCTGACAAAATTAATCAGCTCTACCACTCTTCATGACTTTGCCCTTTGATACTTGAGCACATTGTAATGCTAACACGTTTTAATTCTGAATTTCTGTTTGTATAACTGTTTCCACTTTCATAAGATTTCAAAGCTGTGAAAACCTTTGTGACAACATGTGGCCTGTTGACAACACAGTTAATAAATACAGTAAAAAACCTTAATTATGACTGGCTTTGTTTAGAAAAGGCAACCCACCAAACTGCTTGTCACGTGAAGAATTATCCTTGGCTTATTCTTTGAAATATCATCTTATTCTTTAATTGTTTTTTATTAGTGTAGATGCCTTTTACAGTCGACGTGTAAACTGTTTTCCAGAGTTTCTTGCATGCTTGTGGCTGCAGCTTATGAAATATCTGCACTATTCCAGAGCCAATATGAGCCTTTCACAGATCATTTCACCTCAGATGTTTTCCAATATGCATCTATTTTAATTCTTTGTAGAACATTTAATGCAATAAAACATGCTTGGGCTGATTTAGAAATGCTGTCATCATGTTTGTCCAACAGAGTATGATCCCACTTCATTGTTTTCAATATTCTCAGTGCTGTCTGGAGCACATGTGGCCCAAAACACACCACAGCTGTACACATGCAGACTAAGGGTCAGTCTGTATTTTCATGGTAAGTTGCTAACTAGTTTGTAAAATAAACAATTTCTTTGACGTTTTCCTTTCCAAGCAGGATGCCGTGAGGGAATCGTCACTACATTATCATTACGAAAAGATTGAACTGAAGAACCCTGACGTTTTATTTTATGTTACTTTTAGACTTATTATAAGATGAAATTATAATGTAAAAATCATGGTAAGGATCATCAATTTTACATGGAGCCAATATTTCCATATGTACAGTTCAAAGTTCAAAGGTTTAAGGTTAAGTCGCTTTATTAACCCTGTAGGGAAATTCAGGCTCAAAATTCTTAATCCCAAGAACGCAGAGTACGGTCTTGCGAACTCGATGGCTGAATCCCAATTCACCCCTTACCCCTACCCCTCTGTTTGGCGTGTCCATGTGAAGGGGTAGTGTTGTCGTAATTCTCAATTAGACGGTGGGGTAGGGCTAAGGTGAAGGGCTTTATACCCCTCGAAAGTAACGAAGATTTTCCAGGACCACACTACAAAAGAAGGGGTAGGAGGAGTTTTGACAAAATTTTGATCGGATCATTGGTAAGACGGAAGTAAACACAGACAAAACATGCTGCAATGATGAAAGAAACACACAAATGTAAGTACTGTCTTCATAAACAACTTAATCATTCGATCGACCGTTTAATGCAGTTTCAGTGTGTTATATGTGGTTTATAGTTCATTAATTCATTCATTCATTCATCTTCTATACCC
>JAQQZY010000003.1:30833267-30844522 GCA_030068375.1 Ostorhinchus rueppellii
GCTTGATGGCTTGAATCGTCCAATGATGAGCCAGCTTCATCAAACCTGGTGACAGATCCATCTATGGCTCTGGCATTTAGGGCTGTTAGAAAATATTGATTCTGCAATATATTGCGATATTTCATTTTGCAATACTGTATCGATATTAAAAAGCACTGTATCTGATATTTTTAGGTATTTATTGAAATGCAGATTTAGCATAAGTTCATTTTTGGTTCTTGTTTTTTTTTATTACGTATATTTTATTTATTATTATTTAACACTGTTTTATTAAATAATGGTTACTTGAATTATCCTAAAAGCACTTTTTACTGTTCCTCTGTTGGGATCGCACAAATATAATGTTATAAACTAATATAATATGAACATTTGAGCAGGATCTGAAACTGTAATGACTGTAAAATAGTATTTAAGTTTGAACAGGAACATCCTGTGATGTAGCATCAGATCCTGTTGTGATCAAATAAAAATTCATTTAGCATTTGTGCCAATTTCTGTTGTAATTAAATTCTTTAAGGAAATAATCATTTTTAAAAAGAAACAAACAAAAAAAATGGCCTTTTTAACAGTACCATGATATATCGCGATATATCGTATCATGATCCTAGTATCACGATTTGTATCATATCGCCAAATTCTTGCCAATACACAGCCCTACTGGCATTGATAGGCTCTAGGTTTGGTATGCTTCAGAACATTTTTTTTTATAATAGTCACAAGTTACGATTCAGCACATGAAAAATGTATTCATCTATCTATTAATGTATTAAAATGTATATAAAATATTAAATTCATCAATAAATATGTAGTGTAGTAAAAGTGGGAGTAGGAGGAAAAAATAATACTCCAAAAAAGTACAGATACTGCATTTTAATACTTAAGTGCAGTATTTAAGTGGTTCCACTTCGTTACTATACATCTCTGGAGACAACACACCATAAATACACTAACCTTTAAAACACACATAGACTGTATAGCGGTACAAGTACATATATCTACATTCTTTATCATAATGGTACAGTCCAGACCAGTGATCCTCACTATTTTTTGCACAAGAACCAGATTAGCGGTGCAAAGTCAAGGAGGGAGCCACTTTTACGAAAATATATCGATTCAAGGCTAACACAGCTAGCAACACGGCTAGCAACACGGCTAATACATTTTCAAATAAGATTATATATTATTTACCTTAATATTGGGATGAACGGAAGTTGGCATGTCCTTGACTTTCTTCATGTAGTATTTGTAATTTGTTTTCCGTTTTTGATCAGAAATCGATCTATTTTGCGACCTGTGTACGTCACGCTAGCTATCATTAGATGCTAGCTCGTGCTAACACAGGTGAGCCGCTATCGTAAACAGTGATGGGCGTGCGGGTTGCCATGTTTGACAGTTACCCCCTTTTTGAAAACAACAGTAACTGAGATGAAAGGAGACATCTAACGTGAGTATTTGCATTTTGTGTTCGTTGTATACTTATAGCAGAATTTTTAAAAACTGTATTGGCTGTGTTATCATACTGTTCAAAGTTACCAGACACTGAGACAACCCATTGAGAACTATTACTTAAAAAAAAACGTCCACTTTTAATTGAGTTTATATTTTGCAGGATATTTATGCTTTTACTTAAGTTCAAGATTCAAGACGTTTATTGCCATTTGTGCATATCACATAGGAATTTTTGTGCAGTCGCTCCCAGGATCAGATAAAACAAGAACACAACACAACCATAAAATTATATAAAAAGACAATGCACATACATATAGACAATAAAGACCCTTTGAGAACTGTTTAAAAACCCAGGCGACAATAAATACAATAAATAGGAAAATACAATAAAAAAGAATAAAATACTATATACTGCAAGGAGGAAGAGGTAGTTATTTCACACACATGCATGTCCACACATGTACATACACACATGCACATCATATTGCACTTGCCCTTATGTAATACTGGCCAACAGCCAAACTGTGGCCGGGAAGAAGCTGTTAAAAAATCGTGTTGTGTGTGTGATGATGCCTGTGAGGTTGTATGAGCTGTGTTTATATTTGAACAGAGGTTGAGCTGGATGTTGTGTGTCTGTGTTGATTTTCTCAGCTACGTTCTACGCTTCAGTACTTCCTCCACTGCTGCCGTCCAAAACTGAAATGTGTTCAGCTTAGGTGTGACTTAGAAAAATATGAAACCTACACATTCGAGCGGAAACTTGAGCGAATCATCTTAAAGTCGCATCCACATCGTAATAGTCTTGAAAGCAGAGATGCGAGAGGGAAAAGTTTCCCAGTGGATACAGTAACCGTCTGCTGTGTTGTTTTAAGTCTGACTTGAAAAATGGTGAACCTATCCTTTAAGTAAATATTTGATCCTAGATTACAAAGGCCTTCTCTCTTTGTCACTTAGCCCACTCTTTGCTTTCTTCCCTCTGGCTGGCCTGTGGACATGTGTGAAACATTTAACATCACAGAAAAACACCAGCTCTCGGTTATTTCCCCCTCCCTGATTACAGCAGCCCAATCCTGCGCTGGATTTACACCCGGCTTTGTTTCCCCTGCAAATATTTTCCTCCATCTCGCTGCAAATCTGCCACGGCTCAACACAGCCCAGAAACGCCTCCGCGGGCCGCTATAGAGACGGTACATTCCAGTCTTTTGTCCTGGACTGGCTGTTCAGAGCAGCTGCTTCAAACCCGCCGCCCCTTTTTTATATCTCACCTTGTTGTTTGGGCAGTGACAGCGAGGCCCTCCGAGAGCATCACACACATTCCTTCCTCTTGATTGCTGCCCATTTCTAAGGGGACGTGTACGTTGTTTAATGTCCGCAGCCCCTGAAGACAATAGGCCACTTGACCTTTGACCCCGGTGAGGAAAAGCCAGGCTTAATCTGATGTTGAGATCCTCCACGGCCATTGTCTGAGGGGCAGGGGACCCACTATGGCTCTAGACTAAAGGGGGTCACTCCTTGCATCTGCCCACCAATTTGCTTGTCACATTTTGCCCCTCCACACACACACACACACACACACACACACACACACACACACACACACACACACACACCACCCCCACCCCTTTCTACCCACAACTCACACAGCCCACCCATGGAAGATGGCGCTCTCTGCTCTTGTCTGCTGACCCTGTTTTCACCCTGAAACCTGTCACTCACCCCACTCACCGCTGAAGCGCCACAAAAAGAAACTAATCAGTCACGGTGTTTCTGATCACTTATTTACACCGATCAATAGCAGGTACACGGGATGGTTTAGGTCAATGATTCCTTAAAACTCTGTCAAACTGAGTCCACAGAGGTTTTAGAGCGCAATTATTAGACTTTCTGTGGAAATTCAATGAAATAATGGCATATTTATTGTTCCTAGATTATTCTGTTTTATTTAAATCCAGTCAATTTTTTAAAGAAATTTGTAAAAAATTATATTGAATGTGTATTTTGTCAGATTTTTACCTCACATTTGCACAGAAATAACACTCTTCTTGTCTGTACTACTCATATTTATGACTAGTGTTTCCAAAGCTGTGTAACATATGATCCAAATCCTTGAAAATTAGCTTTTTATATCTTTATATACAGTCGTAGAAAAAATTATGAGACCACCCCTTGTTTTCTTTAGTTTCTTGTTCATTTTAATGCCTGGTACAACTAAAGGTACATTTGTTTGGACAAATATAATGATAAGAACAAAAATATCTCATAATAGTTTAATTTCAGAGCTGATATCTATCCATTTAACATGTTTTCTTGATAAAAAACCAAAATCATTTCAGTACTGACAAAAAACAGTGCTTTTAGATATTCCATGTTTTCTTTTCTGTCTGTTTTAGTCACATGATACACACAGGAGTTAGGACTGGATTACATAACCACTGTTTTTGATAGCTTTTGATGGTTTAATAATTTTTCCATGACTGTATACAGATATATATTCATATCTGTATATATGTATACAGGTACATGCATGTATCCTACTCTAATACCTTTTTTTGTCAGAAAATATAGTATAAAATTCTATTCTGATTCAGACCAACAGCATATTTTATGCTTGAATAGACGTATTAATTTGTTTATGTTTTAAAGTATATTAAGTAAAAGTACTCATTTGTGTAGAATTAATTCTTTTTAAATGTACAAATGTTACGGAACAATACATTATGGTGTTTTTGCCAATAAAGACGACAAACAAGAGCATTTCAATATTGGGCTTCATCAATCTGGCATTGGTCTTAGTTATTATTAGATATGTTTTGGTTTATTTTCTTACTAGTAGAACTAAAAAAATTAAAGGGTCTAATCAACGTTCTCTGTAGAAAGGGACATAAAAGTAGAATAAAACAGAAATGTAATGTGCAAGTATCTCAAATTTATACTTCAGTGCATTATTTGAGTAAAGGCACTGAGATTAAACCACAAACGACTCAAGCTAATAATATGTAAAACAGTAAAATTAAGTACATTTAGTGAAACAGTACAAACTGTTCAGAGGAAACTGCAATAATTAGATTGATTTGGTCAAAATGGAGCCTTGTATTTGGAAGATGGTGAAAAGTGAAGTATAGTTTAATATATAAATAGTATCGGATAGTTTAATTATAGTTTTAAAGTAAAGTTTAATTGTATGTTTGTATAGATAAAGCATTTTATTGTGAAATCCACTAAACGCTAAACAGCAGGTAGACTATTTTTTTTTAGTTTTTTTTTTCTTTTTTGCAAGACTTAACAGATGCTGTTAATTTCAGCCTAAAAAAAAGCTAATAAGAATCAGACATCCCTCAGGTGTGCTGTTATTTTAAGTAAAATTATTCAACATTGCAGTGATATTAGTTCAACAAAGAAAACCTGAAATAAAGTGAAGCTCGGATTATTATATGATTATAATAATCACTGACTTTGAGCTGCATCTTTCAGGTAAATTGTGTCAAATAAACCCAGTCATACCCGTCTACTGTCAACACAATAACCTGCAACACCAAATATACTTATAAAGTGTAATTTATTTGACAAAAACAAAGCTTAGCCTCAGTTGCTCTAATAGACAGCCTCATAAAAACCTTTTAAAGTGAACCGCTAGGATAAAAAACATCTAATTATGACAATGCATCATAAAATATATTTAAGAAATAACCGTAAAATGGACAAAAAAGTCGACGAAATGCAGAAATAAAGTACTTAATTTAGAATAAAACAGCCAAACAGAGGACATTTGAAATGGCCTGTTACTCTACGTATTTTACACTTCATACAGTTTATAAGAATAAATTCATTTGGTTAAATATTTTTACTGATTATTCCACACTGTAAAAATGCGTCACATGGTTTGATGCAGTATCGATCAGTGTTATATATTATTTTTTAGATTCCAGTAATAATACAGAGCACAAACAAAATATGAGGATAAAATGTGCTACTAATAGTATACCCTAAAAAATAAGTTCACCAAACAAAAACAACACTGTTTTTGTCTTTGGTGACAAATTATTTCCTATTTATATGTACAACAAAAACCCAGATAATACCAAAGTATTTCACAGTCTGTGACAGAAACATTACCCAGATGTGGATTTGAACCTGAACGTCCAGAAGTGTGATTCATTCAGTCTGGAAGTGGACAAATAAAAATGCAATAACTTACTCATAGAACATAAATTATCTCCATTTCAAATATTTACATGTGGTATCTCTTAACATCAGTGCATTTTAGACAAAGTTAAGTGTCTCGTCGAAGAAAAAGAAAAAGTAAAGCTGTGAGAGAACCCTGCGGCGCTTCCGTTGGACTTCATCTGACAAAAGGACGTCACATTCATGTATTTTTTTTCCAGCACTCGAGTTCGTTCCCTGAGTCGAAGCCGTGAAGATCTAGTCTTTAAACCTGCAGAGATGTTACTCGAGTTTCAACCAGTTTATCACTCGATTTTTTTCTAAACAATTCAGCAAAAGTCTCTCAAAATAGGGGCGTGTTGTATTTTCACCTGCTGCTTTTTGTCCCTGCGTTGTTTTTATTTTTACTGCAACAAAAAATAATCCATCAAACATGCATTCTATGGACTGTATGTTTGATATGAATGCTCTTTATTGAAGCATACTAGCACAAATGTGTTATTTTCCAGTTTGTTTTTTTTTCATGTTTGTGAATATTTGTCGACAGATAAGATTAAGGCTCCAACTAATGTTTATTTTCATTCACGATTAATAAGCTGGTTATCTTTACAAGTAATGGTTTAGTCTTAAACTGAATAAAAAGAGACAATCTGCGCAATGTTTTGTGACATTTCATCAGCTTTTTAGTTGAAATTCAACAATTCAGCTGCGGATGAATCGTCACATTTTCTAACATCATTCATTTTTTCACTACTTTAAAGCACATGACAGGAGAAAACTTTCCTAAAGATATATTTAAGGGGTTTTGTGCTAAAATTGAAGTCCATCTTAATTTCTGTTATTATTTCTCATTTATATCACATATTAAATATTGAACTGAGGCTGTTGAAATGTCACAAAGACTGTTTTTCCGTAGATGACCCATATTAAGTGTCACCAGGTAATTTTACATCCACAGAATAGTTTGCAAAAAGTCTATTCAAAGTCATTTGATAATAAAAACAAATATAAAAACTAATTTCCCTAAATGTAGGTCGCAGCTTCTTATAGTTCCCCATCTTTATGTTTGCTTTTATTTTGCATTTTTCTTGATAATTCTTTATCACATCCTCTTGTACACTGATAGGGTTTCTAAATCTGACCTAATTCTTCCTTTTTTGTTTTCTTTGCTGTTCTGCTGCTCCGTTTATGGTTTCTCATGTATAATTATACGATGTTTTTTCTAGGAGAAAACAAAATACGTTTCGGCTTTTGTTTTATGGTTGATAAATAGAACCAGTGGGACATTAGAGCAGGTGTTTGAGACGTTTTTATAAAGGAATGAGTTGATTAATGGCCAAAATAATCAGCATGTTTGTTGATAATAAAAGTAATCCTTCACTGCAGCCCTGAAGTTTATCTCATATCCACAAACTGGGAATCACTGCAGTGTTTAAGGCGTCTTGACCTCATTTGGTCCACGGTTATGAAACACATGAGCGGGTTATAAATCTGTGCCTCTTCCCACACAGATGTTCTTTTTGAAATGTTTTATGTCCACTAAGCATGGAGCCTGACGGACAATACGGAGGTCAAAGGTCACGCTACTACCTACAGCCGCAGGACTCCACCACCATGTCCTCGTACTGTTTGTACACCACATTGTTCCCTGAGTCGATGTAGAGGATGCTGATGGGGCTGAGTTTGGACGGGGCGCAGCAGCTCGGAGGCATGTTACTGGGGTTCATGGAATTCATCAGAGTCTGGATGATGGCGTGGTTGGTGGGCTCCAGGTGGGAGCGCAGGGGGAAGTCGCACACGCCCTCACAGTGGTACGCCTCGTAGTCCAGCGGGGCTATGATCCAGTCGTCCCAGCCCAGGTCTCTGAAGTTGACGTGCAGCGGCTTCTTGCTGCACCTGGACTTGGACTTCTTCCCGTGCCTCTTCCCGTGCCTGGTTTTAGAAGCTGCTGTCCTCCTCCTCCTGCTGGCTTTGGTGCCCGGACCCCTCTCTTTGGGTTTCCTGTCGAGGCCAAGCAGAGCTCTCCCCTCTCTCCTCTCGCTGAAGAGCGTCTGCCTCTTCTTGGATCTGGTGAAGACCACTAAGATGGCTTTCTTCTGCTGGGGCTTCCCGTGTCGGTGCAGGCCCAGAAGGTGCAGGTCCAGCTCCCTCTCGGGGTTGTCCAGCATGGCCCTGAGCTCCAGGCAGAAGAGCTTGCCCTGGCTCAGGTGCTGCCGCTCTTTGAATATCTCCCAGACATCCAACACCTCCCACTTTGGCCTGTGGGAATCCTGGAGGTCCAGGGTTTTGGAGTCCAGCAGCTGCTGGTTGTAGCAGGAGAGGAGCTGGATGTCGACGGGCTCTGTTTCTGATATCCTGAAATTCCCAGACACTTTGGTGTATATCCTGAGCTCTGCTCCCAGCACCTCCGCTTTTTCTGGGAGGGTTGAGACGTCGAACAGATACCGCTGTCTCCTCAGAGGGGAAAGTGGGAGGTCATCTGTGGAAAGCATTAAAACAGCAGGGTCAGATACATTCTCACGGAGATGATGTGCATACCAAAGAGACGTGGAATCTGACAGGAAGAATCCCACATTTGTCTGCACTGAATTAATCTAAGAGACATGAGTCATGGCTGTTCAATCTATCCATCCTACCTGCACGCGCACACACGCACACACACGCACAGGCACGCACACACAGCAGAGCTCCACATACCTTGCCCACTGTCCACAAAACTTGCGATGGTGTTTGCAGCTTTTGAAGAGCGAAAAAAGCTGGCGTTTAGTCCCAGTTTCTCTGCTGTGGAGAAAGTTTTGTAAATAGACAACATATAGTCATGAGGCTCAATGAAATCTTTAGGTTTGGTGTTTCTGTCTGTGGAGGCTGGTGCGTAAAACTCCTTGAAATATTTAGACGCCTCTTGTCCGTCAAAAACCTTCACCTTACTGCTTTTTGGCGCAGCTGGAGGGAAAATAGCAAGAGTGTGCACACAGGAGGATTCCCATGAAAACACAAGAGCCCCGCAGAGAAAAGCGAAGTGATAGAAATCCATCCTCTGGCGTCTTCTCTGCGTCTGTCGGAGCCGGAGCCGGAGCTGTGGCCAGGGGACCACGAGCTGAACTCTGCATCCAGTCAGCGGCAAGTGGCAGCTCCGCAAAGTGCGCACAGCTCAGGACAGGCGGTGCAAAGTTAAAAAGGGGGCGAGAACACGCCCACATTGTACTGTTATCGCAGGGGCTAAATGGTGGGCACAAATTAAGGCTGTAAAACTAATTGTCCCTCTGTCACCAGTGTCTGAATCTGGGAAGACAGATGCGCGCTGAAAAGATGGCTCCTCCACTGCGCACACATCTGACCAGATTCACACACAAAAACACCTGCACGAAACAAAAGCTGCATCAAAGTTCGTGATTCGCCATGATTCTCTGATGTGTTTTGGGTGGAAGTGGATGAACTTTGCCTCTGTGTGGCTGCATCCAAAGGTTCAACACCATGGAGTTTAGCGCCCTCTAGTGAAAAAACAAAAACTAATACTGGAAAAAGGAAACCTGAGGAGAGGCAACGTGTCTGCAGCGTCATTCAGCACCATGGACAGAGTCTGTGATTAACGTCAGACGACTAATTACGCTAATCATGTTTTGAATTTTTGCTTTTTCATAGATTAAATGTGTTAAATTTGATATAGTTTAATGAGTTGAATTGAAAAAACTAATGGCAAATAATTCTCCTCAAGCTCCATTAATATCAGATGACTAATTACATGAATCTAATTTATTGATTTATTTATTTTTTTTATTTATTTTTCTTTTTTTCCCTAGAGATTAAATTGTACATATGTTAATAAACTGAATGACAAAAGTGTGAGTTTGTTAATGATGCCAATGTGTGATAAAATATTATGGGTTTGTTTTTTTTTTACAAGTAGGAGCTTATCACAATGACAGTGTTTTCTTCACAAAGTACAAATGAACACATCTGTTTATTGTTATTGTGCCTTAGTTTTTTGTTGTTTTTGACAATAAAAGAGAAAAATCAAATCAGCCTCTGCAATATGTAAGCGGCACTGTAATTTCAGAGAGAAAAGTGGAAGTGGAGGGAGAATTGAAAAACAGCATCACTAACAACAATAAGAGAAGGAAAAAAAAAGAAAGTTATTTCCATCCAAAAACAAAACTATACATGTTTTTTACATTTGTGTCAGTGTTTGTTTTTGGGGGCAGCTGTGGCCTAGATGGCTGGAGAGTCGGCTTGTGCCTGATAGGATGTCGGTTCGATTCCCTGGACTGGTGAAGAGTTGTTCGCTGATGTGCCCTTGAGCAAAGCACTTAACACCTCCCCTATTTGCTCCTCAGGCGCCTGATATGGCGAGCCCACTGCTCCTCGTCTGCAGTGTGTGATGCATGATCTAGTGATGGGTTAAAGGCTGAGGTCAAACTGCAGAGTGTTGCATGTTTATGTGTGAACCGACTGACAGAAATAAAGATTCTTCTGGAGTTTACTGTAGTTCATACTTCATATATTCAGGTTGTATTTTAGTACAGACTGAGAAATACATGTGTCAGTTGGACTTTACCAAACCCACAAACCTGAAGCTTTTGCACAGTAAATATATGAGACTGATTTAGTTTAATTGCACGTCCACGAAAACACTCAGAACACTGTCATCGGAAAATAGACTTTATTGAAAAGGGATTATATTAAAGCCCGTTTGCGTGACAGTACCAAACATTTATAATGTCTTCCTTCAACTTTGTAAAGTTTCCATGTATTATTGCACCTGATACACAAATAGAAACACACACCTGATGCGCACAAAGTATATGGATGACAAATTAAAGGAAAAAAAAAAAAAAGCCATTAAGTGTTTTTAGTGATATGTAGAGGAACCAGGAGAAGAACTAAAGATACTCCCTCAGTTAATGTTTCTGATAAATAAGTTGGGTCATAATCTCTAATACAAGGCCTCTTCGTCTACAGATGGGGGTGTTAACATCCCAGAAAAGACCCCTCATGACAGGTTTTCCCTTCAACATGTTAAACATTGATAGTGATTCTAGAAGCTTTATCTGTGAAACCATTAACACTCGACTGAGAGCATGTTCCCTGATTCACACCGAGGTTGTAATTTTAGAAATGTAGACACGTGCTTTAACTGAACTTCAGGAGCAGGGACACATCTCAAACATCCCCTTTCCTACTCCTGCCGCTTCATTTGAACATCACACACTGATGATCACGCCGGCATGGTCAGATCACACGGCGCCTTTAAAGCACCGTAACAAAAACTCTGTCACATGGAGCGCTGCCATCAACGTTACTCATAAGTATAGATTTGAAACTCTCTCCCAGTTTTCATTTGGCGCCGATAGACCATGGAAAACTGGAGATATGAGTGTTTTAATCTGATAGAAAATATGTTTGTCTGAGCATAAATGTGCACTTATACTGGTGGGATGGGATGGCAGGTGTTGTATTTCTGTCCATATAGTCACCATTTTACAAACTGGGAAAAGAGGTCGAATCAGCTGGTACTACTCTACGCGAATTTGATGATTTTTGTGTATTTTTTGGCCTAATATGTTAATTAAGTAGGTTATAGTGAAATAATAATTATCTCTTCATATAGATGAAGTTGTGCTGAAAAAAAAAGATACCAAGCATGG
>JAQQZY010000003.1:30910706-30934278 GCA_030068375.1 Ostorhinchus rueppellii
ATTATTGAAACTACCCTGTTGCAACTGGAGTGTTACAGAACAACAACAGGATTCAGGTTTAGTTTCTGTTCCCTGCCCTTTGACTGTGTGGGTTTAATGTCTGAAGAAACACAAGCCAAGAAGATTAGAGACTCACACAGACCGACTGAGCTGAATGGAAAGGCGGTACCTTCTCATCTGTCTGTCTGTCTATTGTTTAATTACCTTAAATACCACAAGTAAACCAATATTTACTTACTCTTGTCATTACTTCAGTGATGTATCTGTACATCATATTGTTATATTTATATTATACCTTATAAAGCACTACTTTGTAATAACTTGACCATGAACGACCTAATTTTCCCATGAATTAAAAGGACAAAAAAAAAAAACACAGTTAAGAAGCTCATTCTCCTATTCTGGAAGAAGGAAATACCGACAGTTAAACTCTGGCTATCTGAGCTGACTGACACCCTGCACTTAGAAAGAATAAGATTCATTCTTAGAGATAAACTTGGAGAGTTTGAAAAGGTACGGCACCCGTTAATCTCCGAACTAAATGGTTGAAATCAGTTACATTTGGAATACAGCCTACATGGTAGATGCTAATGGGTAGCACTCCGGGTGGGGGTGGTTTGGGTGTTCTTTTGCATATTTTCTGTCTTTTCTGTCTCTTTATTTCCTTTTGTATTCGATCTTAAAAAAAACTTAAAGAAACATTGGAGGGATTGCTTGATGGATGACATGTTTGAAAGATTTAATAAAAATATCTGAAACAAATAAAAGGAAAAAAAAAAAAACGGTCATCATCACAGGTCTACTTTTTCCAATATCCACTTTAATATACACTCATGGAAAATGAAATGCACCATTTTAATTTTCAAAAACGAAATACAGGTGCATTTGGAAAAATGGCTTTGCATCATGATTGCACTCCAAATTAGGCTGAAGACAGGTGAACAGATTTCTCGGTTCCGCTTGACTGATTGTAAGGACAATAAAGATTGCATTTCAGGATTTATTATGCACAAACTCATGTTAGAAACTCAGAGTTGAGTTTTTCCACTGGTTAACTGTGCTCAAGCCTTTTCTATAAAAGGGCACCAGAATGAAGCCAAAAACACACTTTGTCACAATGCCATGATTGTCGCAACCAGAGAGGGATCGAGCTATTGGCTGATCCAAGCTGGACGGGGTTGTCTTGCTGTTGCCAGGGTGTTTGGAGTCTACCGCTCTACCATTACTGGTCTTGCTGAGCGATACCATGCCACTGGTTCCTCTAACAGCCACCCTCGTACTGGTCGCCCCCGTTTAACAACCACTGCACAAGACCGCACCAACCGGCTGGCACATCTCCGTGACAGGTTCCGGCCTGCCACCAGGTCCGCAGCTGAGACCATTGGGACACACCACAGGCCAGTGTCGGCCAGAACCATCCGCAATCACAGTATGATGCAATTCCTGTCACTTTTGGTTTGGGTGTGCTCTATTGTTTGGTTGTGTTATTGGACTCGAAAATGTGTAAACGAAGAAAAGTTGACCTGAGGATTAGAAATGGATGTAGGGTTCATATAAAACTGGTGGATCTCAAAAATAAAATGATTCTGCCCCCCAAAACTCCCAAAACTGAGTGATGCATTTCTTTTTTCCTTGAGTGTATGATGGCTCTAACAAACCTCTAGCATCAGCATGGCCTGCAGTTAAAACTTATAGAAGATCAAAGTAGGCTCAATGTCATTCCTTTACCTGCAGGAACCCAACCTCCATCATGGGGAACCCGGAGGCGCAGTCTCTAGGTGTGGCTCTGATCGTGTAGATGATCTGTGAATCAGCTGATGTGTCTTTGCTGATGAAAAGGTTGTCGAAGGAGCGACCAGAGCTCTCAAAAGGTGGCGGTCTTCTCTTGTGAACAACAGCTGTAAGAAACATTATAAAGGTACTTTAAGGGCAATTCATAGGCCTCAAAGCGGAAGTGAGTAATTCTGTGTAGAGAAAAACGCCAAAAAACAACTAGATTTCAAGGAATAATAACCCAAAGACCAGACTGTACCATTTTCATCATTTGTTGTTGGTGTCTTTCCAATGTTAACAGCGTCCACGTAAAAATCTTCATCAGAGTCGTCTTTGTACAGATGAATCTGGTGCAGTTGGAACTGATTTCCAAAGTATTTTGATTGCAAAGAGCTGAGGAGGTCTACGCATTTATAACTCCATCTGTGGAAAAATAAAACACTTAATCATACTACCTTCTGCAAGCTTGTGTACATGTGAAATAGGCTTTTTTACTCACTTGTCACCCTTATTGAAGGCAGACATGATATTCTCAGTCACTGTAGTAGTTTTCCCTTGGGTGTTGCGGTATGTGAACATTACTCCAATTTCATTTTTCAAAACTCCCTTGTATGCAAAGCAAAGCTGAAAAAAAATTATAAAATATGTTTTAAATGTGTTATTCATAAAAAAAATAAAAAAATAAAAAAAACAGCAGAAAAAACAGAGTTTAATTCAAAATTTGCAAAGTGGCCATTTTTTGTGATGCATAATATAGTTCTGTGGTATTCCTATAAACTCAAAGAATCAGGCAAATCATTATCTTTTCAACACTTTCAAATACTTTGCTAAATGAAACATGAGAGAAATGGCCATGATGTACATTTATAATACAGATTCTAGACCTATGTAACCAGTTGAGCCAAATAAACCATAAAGAAGGAATACGTTTTACCATAGGATACTGGTCCAGTGAAATAGGGTCGTAGTAGCTTCCAGACTCTTTGATGAGGTGGGTTTTGAAGAGGGTCTCAGCATTTTTCAGCGACCACAGGCCACAGAAAGCCACGTGTTTCACAGGAGTACCCAATTCATTCTGGAACTGGTGAGGACCATAAAAGATTGGAGACTCAGGGATCAGTTCATTTAATCAGGGGTTTCCCAATGTTGTTAAAGGGTCTACAAGGATTTCAATGCTTTCCCACAATAAATCTGTTTAATCTACTAAAAAAAAAAAAAACATACTTATTTATTGTTTTTTGTTTTTCTCTTAATTGTTTTATTGTTTTTATGATGTTTAGCACTTTGGAAACATTCTTGTTGTTTAAATTTGCTACAGTATATAAATAAAATGGATTGGATTGAAAAATCTATTATTTCACATAATTTAGTCTTTTTTTCTATTATTACTATCTTATTTATGTACAAACAAGGCACTTAAATGCATTGTCTGTTTAGTTTAGCCTTAATGCTCTCCATATATAGTACATTATATACATGATTTAACACCTATAACACCAGGACTGAACATTACAAAATGATGCAGAAATGGCAGCAAAAAATAGTTAGAAATGTTTATTTATGCAACTATTTGCTCATAATTCATATGAAGTCTATTGTGAACTTGGTCATGGTAGTTTGTTATTAAAAAGTGTACCAAATTTAATTGAATGAAACTGAAAGCTAGCTAAAAAAAAAAAAGGAAACTCTTTTTTTTTTTTTTTTTAGATTAATCGGCCTAACATACTCATATGTTTCTATTTCATTGGATAAGTTTGCTTTTTGTTCACTGATTAGAGGGCGAATGTGAGAGCGAATGAATCATGGATCAATAATGTAAAGCACCTTGGGTGACTTGAAAAGCGCTATAAAAATCTAATCCATTATCATTATCATTATTATTATTATTATTATTATTATTTAACAAGACATTAATTTCACAGAACAGTAAGTAATTCTTTCCACTGACCTGATTGTTATTGTCATCCTCATAGTCTTTGAAAAACTTCACATTGGGGCCTTCACTGGTCAAAATCTCATCAGGACAGTTCGCTTTCATCACGTCATCCAGAGCTGAATGTACCTGTTGACAAACCCAATACCATGAGCACATTAGAGACTTTTGGAGAGATTCTGGTCCTTCTAGATTTCAGGTTAAATCTGAATTTTTGGTTGACAATTTTAACCCATAAAGACCCAAACAGCCACTAACAACCAAAACCATCTACTGACCTAAAAATGCTGAATAACTGTTGATCCATTAATCCTATCAACAAATATAAATAATTGGAGTAAAATATAGTGTCATCTTTTCATGGTCATCAGATATGACCCGTTTAGACGTGCAGAGGCTCCATAGTGAATGTGAAAACACTGTCATCTTCTACAATACTGATTCACCAGTAAAACCCATAAACTTGTTCAATAATATCCCCATTAGCTCCCACTGTGGTTGTTACTAATCTTCCTGGGGTCCAGAATGAAAAGACTCAAATTTAAATACACCACATACACAAAGCGAAAAACATACAACTAGAGATAGAGTTTCATACAGAAACTTTACGTAAGCAATATAAAAAGGATCATGCAATTCATCTGACTGTATATCTACAAAACATTAAATTAAAATGGGATTTCATAGCTTTTTAAAACGTGCATAAAGTTTATAAGTCCTTCAGCTTTTTAGGGAATTCATTCCTAAGTGAGTGGATCTTAAAAAGACAGCGATTTGTAAAATTAATAAATAAATAAATAATAAAAAAACATGCATTGGAGTTTGATAAATGACAGTGAATGGACACAAAGTCACTTTTTCTTCAGTTTTGTCTGTTTTTGGTATGATAACCCTCAAGTTTAATCTGAGCTTTTATGAACATTTACATGATCAGTAAATTAAATAATGGAAAATACCTGATTTTGAGTGAAAAAATGCAAAATACAGAGGATCAAATTATAAGAAATTATAAGAAATGGAATTAAATAGAGAGAAAAAGTCATTTGGGAACTGACATGAATGTAGTCTTATTGGGTTAAACGTTATAGCGATATCCTGTATGTGAGCATAAAGGCAGACTCTTGTAGGAATCTGTCACTACAAACCTCTGACTCGGTTGCATTGAAGGGGATGGGCTCTGTAGGGATTCCATCTATCAGCAGAGTAAAGGTCTTCAAGTTGCTTTGTCCTTTGGTAACCTCCTTAACAGTGATGTTAGTGTCGGACTCAAAGACATCATAATCCAGAGAATCAAAATCACCTGCAAACCAACAACATACAGTGAAAATCGTTCATATTAAGGCTGTTATCTCCAGACTTCACACACAGCACCTCATTAGTTTTCCTTGACAACATATTCTCCTGTGTTCTTACCTCTCTCAGAATCAAACATGATAGTGTAGTGAGTTCCATCACCATCTTCCTGTTTGGTGACTTGGACTCTATCAGGTTTGATTGACCAAAGGTTGTTCAAAGCATCTTCCACCTGGGCTGCTGAAGCTGTGACAGACATTGGCACTAAAGAAGACAAAACAGTGAACATGATGGACTGTGTACTGTCTGTGTACTGTCATTTAATAGAAACAGATAAGACATCAATAAGGAGTTACAGTGCTTAATAAATGTATTCTTCCAGCTCCACCCAGTATAAGGTGTTTTCCACTGCTGCCATAAGTGAACAGTATTTCTGTTTACCAAAATATCTTTTTATGTTTCTATAATGGTTACTCCACCAGTATATGACAGATCTTTTTATCCAAACCATATCTTTAATGCTAAAATAGAACTATTGTTGCTATCCATACATTTTCAAGTTTAATGTTTGTAATGTAAACTGTTATCTGCACCAAAGGTGGTCACACAAAATATTGACTTTTCTGGTTATTATTTGTCAACAAGGATTTTCTTAATGAACAACAATGAAATTGTTAATTTGAAATAACTTTTTGATAAACTATGAAGTTATTTATGTTTTTTGTTTTCATGACAGGTGGTCTAATACATTTGTTAAGCACAATATATTGGTTCTGTATCAGTGTACACACCAAACTCTGTTCATAAATGTTGATATTTTAATTCCCAGGTTTTATATCACAAAGGCGGTTTTGTATGACTTAAAAATATTTTTAACTTATCCATAGTCTGGCATTACTGTTTACTTCTGTGAATGTAGGTCAGACAAACAGTTTCACTTTGTGTTTATCAAGTAAATGGATCAAATCAAAGATGAACCTGAAGGTATTTAAGTGCATGTTGCTTTGTGGCTGTAAACACCTACTAACAGTTAACAGTAAATTCATAATGAACTAGAAAAGCACTCAGAGAGTGCAGACCTCCGCCAAGGTAGTGTTTGTACTTTCCTCCACTAGATGGCGCTGAATGACCTCAAATGCAACTCAGCGCCACCATGCCCTATCTCCCAATGATAAAGAAACCTTTAAAAAATTCCTGGATCCAGATGGTGGTCCGGATCACCACCAAAATTTGGTCACTTGTTCCTCGTCCCAGTTCTAACAATTCCTGAAAATTTCATCCAAATCCTTTCAGAACTTTTCAAGTTATTTTGAACACAAACAAACAAACAAGCAGACAAACAGAAACGCCAGCAAAAACATAACCTCCTTCGCGGCGGTAACAAGCTCCTAAACATGCAGTTCAGGTGTTTTAGTAGCATGCAGGTTTTGCATTATCTTTTATAGTTTTTATATCATTCAGGGTACATTACCAGTTGATGCAGGACCGTAGCTCAGTGTGAACAAGGTGCTCCCACACAGATGGCTGGCACAGTTGCTTTTGACGCTCACCTTCTGGACCTCTTTAACTGGGGTGACACTGCTGGGCCACCAATTAAAGGTTATCACCTGGAGGCAAAAAGAATGACTTCAGGTGAGATAAAAAGGCAATATATGGGAGGCATTTCTACACTGAGACTCTTTAGTCTGTTGTTCCTCACATTAAAGGACTTATTTAATGATCTATCTCCTATTATCCCCGAAAATAGTCATATCATGAAGAATGCATATGTTTAACTTTAAAGGTGTCTAGTCTTTGCACTTGATCTGACAGTATCTTTACAGTGTTTGGAATAAATAACTCTGAAGTTATGCTAAAAATATGACTGTATTGAACTGTAGTGATATGCACTGATTCAATCCATATCCGCAGTATGTAAGATTTAAGTGACCACTAGAGGGAGTAGTGAGGCGGAGCTGCAAAGAAACATCTTCCAAGAAAGCATCAAAGGGATAAAAGCTAGAAGCACTGCTGTTTTCACCACTGGACACAACTCTAAATGAAAAGAATGAAGTTTGATGCTTAAATCACAGCATTTCTTTATAAGGTATTATGAAGTTATTATGTGATATAATATCTTTGTCAGTTTTTATTTGACAGTTCAGACTAAACTATAACAGTTCTGACCTTGTTTGGAGAATTCCAAACAGATCTTTAGTGCAGTTATTGACAAAACAATTCATACAGAAAACAATAGTGATTTGTGGTTTTACTGTGGTTGTTTACTGTTTAAAACAGAGCTAAGCTAACAGAGCTATAAGGGTCAAAACACAGTATTTGAAATCTCTCTGACAGGAGATTTTAGAGACAACATGACGGATTAGTGTTGCTAAATTACCCACATTTTTGCTTTTAAATTAATTTTTGCTTTAGTTGGACAATAGGGGATTATCCAAAACAGGGAGCGACTTTATACTGAAATAAATGTTGGAATAACAATCAATTAAAGTAAGCTCTCTGATGGGAGATTACTGTGTTTTGACCCATAATGTAAACTATCAGCCAACACAGAATGTGAACATTATAAGATAGAACTGCTTTAAACATAAAGACATAAATCTAATATTACTAATCCATATCAGAGCAGAAAAAGGCAGGTTAATAGTCAGTTAGCAACTACAAACCTGTTCTTCATCAAACACTTCATAGTTAGCCACGATTTGCTGAACCTCATTGACGGCATCGTCTGTCTGGTCGGCTGTAAAATGACTGTCTTCACTGAACAAGGCAACGTTTATCTTTGCTGCGCCGCCATATTCTTGGTGCAGGATTTCAATGTAGTAACTACAAAAACAAAGCATTTGAGTCATTATTGATGAACATGTAAGGTAATTACAAAATGTATTATTTTATTACTTACTGTTTTCCTTTCTCCAGACTCAGTATCTCTGACTTTTGTGAATCCAACTTTTTGAAGTTGCTCACGTAATATTGCTGGTAGGCAATTTTAACCTGAAATGTGCATGAGCAAGAAAGATTATGAATGTTTTATGATTTACATAGCTATTTTCAATGTCTATTATAACTAAAGGCTTTCATTATGATAGCTGTAAAACAACTAACACCTAGACAATTAAAATGTAATTCTGTATGCGATTGCAAAACTAAAACAAAAAATCAAAAACTGAACTTTAAGACTAAAAGTAAAAACTGATAACCTTATATATAACTGTAACTCAAATAAGTATCCTACATTTGGAAAAACTTCAACAGTGGATTAGATCTATAGTCTGAAATCTGCTACCCCAACAGGCTGCAACAATACGTCCCTGATTAAAAAAGACAAAAGTAAAAAAAAAAGTACATGTGCAAGAGCTGACACAGTCATGCTTCTACCTTATGCTCTGGAAGGCTGGAGTTGCTCAGATAGACTTCACATCGGTCATCACAGTTGAGGTACATAGTGAAGTTTCCGGTGGACGGGGGCACAAACAAACCAGTGGTTCGTGAAACAAAAGTGTTGTGTGCATTAGGAAATACAACAGGCATGGAGTCGACCCACTGTTTCCAGTATCCAGTGCTGTTCTCATTGTAGTTCCATATGTCAGTCAGTCGATGGACTCTGGTGTTATTCCACACCTCCATCAGCAGGCCTCTGCTACCTGAGTTTACATCAAAAAGAGGAATAATAAAACTGAGTATGACAAAAGGTCAGTGTCACAAATAGACCTGCAAGGGTTAACTCCGCTTTTTTTTTTTTTTTTTTTTCATTTTTAACCCTCATTTCGGCTTCTGCAGCTTTAAGTTGACTGACTCATTCCAGTTCTCCAGCTTTTATACCTGTAGGAGTTTCTGCTTTCATCACTGACAGGAACAGAATCAATGCAAAAGCCACCAGAGCTTTATTTCCCTAAATATGTATTTATGTTTTTAAGTTACTGATGTATGTTGCTTTATAATTGTACAAACACCAAAGCACTTTCTGTATGACAAGCGTCTTATTATACTTGTTTTAGCAGTTTTTTTCTATAATTTGTTTGAATGTGTTTTTCCTTGTCATTTGTAATTGTCTTGTTTTGTCTAGAGGTATTTGATAATGAGGTAAGCTCTATTAATAATCTTTTGTATAACGTGTCAGTGAAAACATGCCATTATTACAGACTCATACATAGTTTACGATACTGTCACGGTACACAACACTTTAAAGTCCTGATGAACTCTAATACGTGAACAAACAAGATCATCTGCTTTGAAACGCTGATACGGCAGCTTTGTTGATAAGTAGAAAACTAGATGTTTTAAATTCTTTACAGTGTGATTTGTGCTTCACATGATCAGACAATGACACAGCACTAGCAACAGGATGTATGTTAAGCCAAAAAACATAAGAAGTATTTCTCACATGGGTAGAATGTCCTGTTATCATTCATCGGTTGCTGAGGAGTCGTGCATGTAATCATGTCGTCAGATACACTGATGTCTTCACACGGCAGGCCTGGAATAAGACAAATAATAGTGATTGAATGTCAGACATATTTACAAAACCTTGTCACTGGAGCAGCTCCATTGTTTTTGTGTTTGATGCACAAAGGACACAAGGCACATTTTAAAGCAATGCAATTTTAATCCATAAAGACCCAGTGCTACTTTTATGTCAGTTCCCAAATGAATCTTTCTTGACAGATTTATCAATGTGTATTATAACATTATCCTTTACATTTTGCCTTTTTTTTCTGTGAAAATCATGTATTTTTCTGTGTTTAATTCACTGATCAAGTAGATGTTCATAAAGGCTCAGATTAAAATCAAGGGTTATTATATCAGAAACAGACAAAACTGAAGAAAAAATGACCCTTTCAGTAAAATATATTGATAAATGAACATAAATCAAGTGGCTCCATCCACTGTCATGGATCCAACTCCATGGGTTTTACTGGTGAATCAGTGTTATGGAAGATGACAGTGTTTCCACGGTAACTACAGAGCCTATCAATGTCCAAATGGGTCATATTTGATGAGCATGAAAAGATGGAAAAACTGCATTTTACACCAATTACTTACATGTCTTGACAGGGTTATTGGATGTTAAACAGTTTACAATAATAGACAGTTTTGTTGGATGGTGGATGTTTGAGCCTGTATGGGTTAATGCTTGTGTGCCACTGGCAAGTGCTACAAAATTAACCTTTTTCTAACACTTATATATGACAAGTGTTAAAAAAAAAAAAGACTAGTCATTGAATGCAATAATTTATATAACAATTAATCAATAATCAAAATCTAATGACAGCCCAATCTGTGATTTTGGGTGTGTTTAAATGAAGCCTAATGTTAGCTTTATTGAACTATTCTGACAAAATATGATCCAAACTGTTGCAACTGTGATGTTTTGAAATTTCTAAATGTATCTCAAATTACTGACTAATCATTCATTACTTTTACGGCTTAATATGGCAACATTTTTTTTTCTCTCTTAATTAAATTAACTCTTGTTGACCTTTAAAGCCTTGGAATGCACTCTTAATGGGCACTTCACTGATGTGCACTTCAAAGAAATAATCCTAGTTATTTCTGGGTAACTTTTTAAAGTAGGGGGTATTTTTTATTGGGGTTTTTTGTCAGTATTTTATTATTTTTAACAGTATTTTTATCGTATTTACAAAATGCTGCTGACAATCAGGACCTGAGTCTGTATATTTTATATGCTGAAATGACAAATCAATTTGATTTGATTTGGATTAGTAAAGGTGTGAAGTGATTTTTTTAATAGTCCTGTTACAAAAAATGTGACTTAACTTGTCAGACATAGTGTAACTCAAAGTCAAGTGACATGTGAGACTTTATGAAATCCAGTGTAGTCAGTCAGTCGTCATGGTCTGAAGAGTCTCTGAACATTTGGGAGATTCTTTCCTCTGTGGTGCAACAGCTAAACATCTCATCTTTTGTTTGAAGTATGCACACACTGAGCTTTGTTGAAGAGGATTATCACCATTGCGTGACTTTGCACTCCTGAATGCATCCTTAAGTGTCTGTTCTGGTGGAAACTCACGCCTGTTCATACCGAACATCTTGTGTTATTGATTAGAAAAGTTGGCACGGATCTATGACAGGAGGTGAGATTTAGGTAATGATAGTGATGATTACCTCCAACAAGAACACGAGCCGGATGATCAGTTTCATCAAAGAAGCGACCATGGATGGTTATGAAGGTTCCGCCCATGACACTGCCACGGGATGGCGTGATTCCTTTCACCTCTGAAAAAGAAAAATGGCAAATACACTTTACTGTCCCTGAAAACAATGGCAGAACCAGCACTAAAAGCTACCTTATCACTTGTCATCAGATGTTTCTTTCATACCTGCAAACGTCTGGAGCATGCCGAGCTTCCCCAAAGCACTGACTCTGTATACTGACTTATCAGGCATACTCCTAAATTTTTAGGAAAAAAAAAATAGTGTTGTTTGTGCTGCAATATTGTTCTTATTTATTACATTGCAAAAAGTTCAAGAAAGAAAAAATCCTTGGTTGCATTTTTTACAAGAAAATATCAAACATTTTTTTCAATACAAATGAGAAGATTTTCCTAAAATAATGATTTGCATAATATAACAAGACTGTGTTCCTTATTTTAAGAGTGAAATCACTGTGACAACACATTTTACTAAGAATACTAAATCTGTCGTAAATAACAGTTTTCTTGTTTGTAATATGCACAACGGTTTTTTTTTTTTTTTCCCCTGCTGGTTTTACTAATATTATGGGAAATTCTATTTGAAGAAAGCATGACTCCTGCTATTGAGCAACTCTTAAAAGGATAGCATTACTGTCCTGGTTCCTACTTCCCCTTATAATACACCATTCTATGCTGTAAAGAAGGCTCATGGTGCAAGAGGCTCGAGTATCAATTGTACCCAACCCAGTTACAGTTTCACCCTCTATACCTATGCCTAGAGATGCAAATTGGTTTGGTGTGATTGTTTTGATGAATTGTTTTTCTCATAAATCTCCTTGGCACCAGTAAAAAAGCCAATTAAAAAGTTTAGTTTCTAGTTTTAAGGTCTAATGTGGTTTTTCAATGGGCAGATTTTTATTATAGTGGCTTTTTTTTTTTTTTTTTAAATCTAGTCAAGCAGAATTTGCTTAACACACAAGATAACATGGACGGATTTCAGAATATGTGGTACCAACTCCTGGATCTGAGGGGATTTCAAGCCTAATATCTACATGCTATGCATTAAAAAATGACAAAGTTCTGCCCCTTCTGGTGTGCCCTATAACTCTGGAAAAGATTAGCGTATTGTGTCGCCATTTACATGCATAACGTCAAATCAAAAGGTAATTCTACGAGCCAATAAAGTTGGAGTAGAAAGAAAGCTTTACAAGGTGTAACTGAACTGAGATTATAAGATTATCTATTAAATGTGTAAATGACTGTATAATTTAAATAGTATGGAAAAAAAATGACTTGAATTTCACTATTGCCTGGAACATTATTGTTTTCCGAAATTTCCCATGGTAATGAAAATGAATGAAAGTATACACAACACAAACAAAGAATTCTGAAATACCCAATTATTTAATATTTTCCACTCTGTTATGTGTGTTTTTAGGGTCATAAACTTCTTGGCTTGTTTTACTCATATAAAATAGACACTGAAAAAGTCCCTACTTTTTTTTTCTTTCTTTCTTTTTTTTGTCAAGGCGTCATTGACTAAATCCATTTGTAACAAACTGCACCAATCTATGTTTGGATAATAACAGTGTATAAGTACTAGAAATAACAGTTATTGAAGATTCTTAGCTATTACTTTCTGTGCTGTTTCAAAGTCTGTGGTATTTTACTGACAGCTCAAATACACATCTAGCAAATGAAAGTTAGAAGTGATTCAGTATCATTATTTATATTTCTTTACCTTCCAAAGTCACTATCCAAAATGTAACTCAAGTTGTGATGACCTGTTGGAAACAAAACATAGTTAGCTCATTGGAAAATGATGTTTTTGTTTTTTTTTGTTTTTTATTCTCTTGGCAGTTCCTTTAATCTTACCAACGTAACTTCCTGTCATCCTGCAGCTCATGTATCCATTCCAAGAACGTTCATTGTCCAGTTGCAGACGGTATCTTAAAAACAATTAGTAGTATTAATAAAACATGAATCAAAATGTGATTTTTATTATTCCCACTTTATTTTCAGCTAAACAAAACACATTTAACTCTGAATGAACATTGATGCTATCCATTTTTTATGTCTTTTTTTTATATTCTTCATATTGTGACACATAACTTACAGGTCATCTGAGTCTGGTTTAAGCAGCTCACAAGGCATTCCTGTCACATAGGCTCTGCAATACACAAGACCATTCAAAGTTACCACACAAACAATCATATTAACAATCAAGTGAATAGATTTCAGGCTGGACCCTTCACTTTCTTTCAAGCTCCACATCAATAACCCACAGGCCAAAGTTAAGGCCAGACTGGGATTTCTTTACCGTAATAAGGCTTCAATCACACACTGTGCCAAACAGGCCCTGGTGAAGATGACCGTACTTCCTATGTTTGATTATTATAATTTTAGCTTTTACTTTTGTTTGTTTATATCAAGCACAGAGCAAATTCTGTAAACATGGCAGCTAAGGGGTAGGACTAGATACGTTTTTTTTAACTTCATCCTACACCCTTTCGAACAGGGAATGAGTATTCGCATAGGCTATTATAGGTTATTATAGAATTGTCTTATCAATTTCTGCCTTACTTTGCATAACTATGTACTTTGTTCTGATTTTGTTTTGTTACGTTTTAACCTGTTCGAAATAAATAAATAAATAAAATAAAATAAAATTATGGTGATGCCATTTACAAAATGGCTTCCAGGCGTGCTCTTAACTATCTGGATGCTCTCTACCACTCAACCATCTGTTTTTCCACTATTGCACCTTTTTCCACCCATCATTGCGACCTGTACAAACTGAACTGGTCCTCCCTCCATACCAGGCGACTTCATCATTGGTTTCTGTTTATTTACAAGACTCTAAAAGGAAAACACCTAAATACCTCCCCAACCTTTTGCACCTTTCCCACAATAACTACCACCTGAGGCCCAGCGATTTCATTGCTCTATCACTCCCAAAATCCCTTCACTGTCTTCGGCCAGAATTCCTTTCGTTTTGCTGCAGCAAATGATTGGAACTCCCTTCAAAACTTTCAACTCTTCCATCCCCCCATATGTTTAAACAGAAACTACAACATTCCTTACTTGATTGTTGTACGTGTTGACTCTCCCCTGTCCCGTTCTGCTCTCTCCCCATACTATTCAGTAGTTATTTATGCTGTTTTTAACTTCATAGTTTCTTGACCAATGGTTGCGAGTCTTGGATTCATCTGTACTGTTTCTTTTTATCTGTTTTTCTTTTGTTTTGTTCTGTTTTGTTCTGTCTGTTGGGGCCTCTTGCTGTGTCAATTGATTTTCACCAGTAAAATAAAATACTAATAATTTTTTTTTTAATTCAGCAAATTAAAAGGTTTTTGTTCGTGGGACACATTCTCGTCATCAGAACTTTTCCCAATATTACAGGTCAAAGCTTGAATTAGACAAAAGCTTTAACCTTGAACGAACTGTACATCTCTTTGTTTTTACCTCAGAAATCTGGCATTGATACCATTTGAGCTCTTAGCAGTGTTGCTCCCGTACACATCAGTAAACATCCGGCCACGCACTGTCACAATGCTCCCTGTGTTGTTTGCAAAGAAGAGATTTATTTTTGCAGGTTAATTTTTCAGATGCATTAAGAAAAAAAAATCCCTGTATGGTATAGACAGATATATTTTACCTGGAAGGGCGCTGACTGGGCTCACAGAGTTGATAGTAGGTGTGCGATACCATACAACCTGAGAAGAGTAATAGTAAGAATTAAAAAAAAAAAAAAAACAGTGAGAAAAACCCCCAAAACAGAACGACTGACCGAGAAATAGACCATTATTACACGGTGCCCATTTTCCTCTGACATTACACTCATGGTTACAAGCTCAAATATTGCTAACACAAGGATAATATCATGCTCGTGTGTGTTAGTTGTAAATACATAGAACTGACAAATTGTTACAAAACCATTTCCCTTTTGATCAGGAACTGAAAAGACAGTGGATATCAAAAATGTAGATGAATATTGGACTTTTTTTTCAAGTAAAAACAGTTATTTGAAACCATTAAATAGATGTTAGCACAAAGTAGCAAACTAGCAGCCTGATTTACAGCTAATGCTAACTCACCTTTAGACATTCAGAGCTGTTGTTGATAAAATAGATTTTATTTTTTCCAGTGAGAAGCAGCTGTGTCATAGAAGTTGGACACGTAAGCCTAAAAGAGTATTCTGTCATGTCATGAATTTACTTAATGTACTTAATAATATAAAATGACATAACTTGGGTGTGTTAGCTGATGTTAGCATTATTAGCTAGCCTGATAATTAGCAAATGTAGCTAACTTTGGTAGGGAGGTAAGTCTGACATTGCTATTATTAAATGTGACTATAGGTGCAAAGTATTAAATAGCTAAAATTAATTGGTATGTTTATTCTATCATTATTTGACACGGTCAGTGTTTTTCTATCCTTGTGTCCTTTTTTCCATAAAACCAACATTTTTTGACAATGACATTATCAGTTTATGTTAGTTGAGAAGTGGTGAAATTCTACGTATATTTGTATACATCCATCCAGATTTTCAGTATCAAGTGAAGTGATTTTTACACAGCATGAAGACAGCAATATCTGATTTTAATATATTATGTGTATTATGTCGATTATACTTCCGTCTGTAATGTCATTTGGAGGCTGCTTTTTTCACTCTGACTTAGTTCACTCAGTCAGTTCAGTCTATTTTTCCACAGGGGTTTCTGTAGCCTTCATGTACATGAGTACAGAACATAAATGTGTGTGCACTCACACTACAGAGGACAGTTTTTCATTTGTGTGATAGATCCACTTTTGGGTCTGACATATTTATCTGGAATTTAAATGCAAATTTCAGTAAACAGCAAAAAAGAAACTTACATAAAGGCTGCAGTGGTATGGTTTGTAACTGCCCCTGCAGATTTTGCTATCAGGAATGGGAACTCCATCCACAATGACACGGGCCACGTATTGTCCATCCGGCATTGGTCTGAGACAGATAAGATGCATGAGTTTGGATAGATTTATGCATGGCATGATGCAGACTTTGTTTTCTGTGAGTCTGTGTTACCTGGTGTAACATGTGATCATGGTGCCGTGTGTTGAATCTCTCTCCACGTCACAGGGGACAGACAGAGTGTCTGACACCAGAATCACAGCGTTACCAGTGTTAGGATCTGGATTCAGCTGAAACTGTGACTCCTGTGCAAAACCTGGAAATAAATACAAACATTTTGGACAAAAAAAAAATTAATCGTTGAAGTTTTTTCTTGCTAAGGATGTCACATAAGTAATAAATTAATCCTAATGAATAAAAATTTCAAATCTTCAAAAGCATGAACAGATTATGATGGGATAACAGTAAATCAAGATGGATTTTTTCCCCTTTAATTTTGCTTCCTGTTCTAAACAAAATCCTACACATCTGTTGTGGGACCATAATATTCTGACACATGTAGATTATTGGATGGCAAAAAGTGCAAGTTAATTTCTGTGTCATGAGTTAATAATCAGATAGCTGACTTATTGTGGCAAACAATAGTGTTGTAGTAAAGAATGCCACAACTCAGACCACCATAAGACAACAGTGCATTAAAATTGTCTTTAAGGGCTTTGGGCTGACTTCTTTAAGGATATGAGATGGTATACAATAAATTCATACAGAACATAAGGTTAAAACAAATACACTTGCTCCTCCAGTGTATCATTTAATGCTACTTCTAGTTCAGACCCACATGTAACCAAAGATAAAACAATAACAGAGTAACTACAAACAAGATGATTTGTAAAACACCATATCATTGAGCTAAATCTGAACAGTTAACTGGAATTCCACTAGCATACAGTGTTGTGCAGAAGACTGAGACCACCTTTAGCTTTGCTGGTTTATTAATGTCATAACACATGGCTCTGTGTTAAGATAAAATCTGAATATATGGGAAGTATGTTCAGCATTAAAAATGAAAGGTTTCAGCTTCTACAGTATAAACCAGAGGTAGTATTTAGTATTACTTCCCTTTACACTTAACATGCCCTGTGTTCAGACAATGAGAGGTATATTGCCTTCCTTTTTTAATGTTTTAATTTTTTAATGTCAGATGTTTCTAACTGTTTGCGCTGCTTCTTGTGATGGGCTCAGGGGCCACACTAAATAGCACTTTTAACCTTTATAATCCATTTAGTTCAGTTTTTGTGTGTCTTTTAAGGCTGTGTACATCTTTCCTGTATTTTCTTGCTGTACTTGAAGAAAAGAAAATGAGAAATACTTGTATTTTCATTTCAATCCTGTAAAAGAAACAAAGCCAACAGTACTGTGTACAGATGGCTTTGTTTTTTTAATCTGCCACAACAAAAATTAAGGGCTAATAACAGCAAATCAGCGCTGCAACTGTTTTAGCATCGACCAGACTGAAAACTTGGACATATGTTGATTACATAGTTTGGCCACTACCAAACACCAGTATCCTCGGCACCCTGCCCCCTGATTTGAACATGCAAATCACTGAAAATTATATGGGCACTCTTACTGGGATTCAAACCCAGTCTCCTGCATTGTAGACCATAGTCTCACTTACTGAGCTCTCCATCCACATGTACTTCAACGCATAAATTCATGCACTCCAAGGCTGTCCCATCTCTTGTATTGGAGGGGGCCCTACTGCACACACGCCATCTATGGCTCTATATAGTGACTATATGAACTCATCTATGACCAAAGTCTACATCGTAAAATAAGTTCACTCAAAACTAGAATAAAGTCTAATCATGAAGAGTCTATTCGAGAAGGATTTGGGTCTGTGTGCTGGAAAAGAAACAGGTAGCCACATGAGGTCTGTAATGTATTATTATACAGTGGGAACAATAAAACTGCATGGCCTGAATATTAAATATCTTTAAGTTGCCACAGAACACAGCCAGGGATTGAATGAATCACACTCATTTGTCAAACAGAGGCCTTTACCTCTACTGTATTCTGTTATTTCTGACTAAATTATTTGGAATGCAATGGAATTCAATGCCATAACAGTCTTACCCTCCCCAAAAAGGGTAAGTTCTGTTCCTCCATTTCTGCTCCCAGTGTGTGGAGAAATGGAGTTCAGGCGTTGAGCATCTGAAAATAAGGATAAGATGATGCAGATTTATTACATTTTCAGCAGTAGGTAAGGATAACACATTAAAAACAGTTGAATTTAAGAAAAAAGGCTGTTCAAAAATTTGATTTTCATGTCTTTTGAGGGCTACTTACTGCAACAGCTCCACAGTGTGAGGATGAGAGCTGCAGACCAGAGAAGACTCCTGGAGGAGGACTCCATCCTGGAGTTATCCCAGGATTCACTGCTGTTTCACCTGTGAACGGCTGTTATGGTGTCACTATGGAAATCCAGGAACCAATAAAGTCCATAAAAACATTCAAAGGTTTGCACAAATCTTGTTTTGTTCTGATTATAAAATGACATTCCAGTCACTCATCTTCTTTCCATGTGCTTCAAGTGATTGTATCATTTTTATAACCATTTTTTTAAATTATTATTTAGCAATTTTAATGCTTAAAGACCTAAACCGCAACAAGCAACCAATCAAAACCTAAATGAGATAAATTATTGTTACCTTTTTTAACCACTTACCCTATCAATACATTTACATAAAAAATCAGGTAAAATGCACTTTCTCAGTTTTTCATCGTCATCAGATACAGACCCATTTACACTCCATCTGTGCAGTATATCTACAGTACTTCCACCTGCATATTATCTGTATATGATCACAACACATTCAGCTGTATTTATGTCTGAAATACTACCTTATCACTCCATCAATCAATCATGCAAATTCATGCAAACAATTCACGCAAACAGTGCAACACAAAGCGCTTCACGCAATGATAACACACATAGATGGCAAGACTTTGTAGTGGTAGGTACTAAAATAAGAAGAGCCAACATAAGAAAGGATAGGAGCTGAGGAAGCACTAGTATAAGTGAGGAAACATCAGAGGCACGATAAAAGCTCAAAATAGTAAGCAATTTAAATGAACTAATAAACAAGTACATAAATAAGTCAAAATAAGTAATAAAATGTTTTTAAAAATTGCCATCTAGAAAGCAGATTAATAAAAGTGAATGAATAGATAAATACACAATAATTGTAATAAATTCAGAATAAATAAACCGATAACGTGTAATGAAAAGCTAGGTTAAAAAGGTAGGTATTGAGTTTGCTTTAAAAACATCAACACTGTGGCCCCCAGGTCTTCAGATAGGCAGTTAGGCAGACCACAATAATAATTATAATAATTATAATAATAATAATATCATGTACATACTGCAGATGCTTAATATTCTACACATATTCTACTACTTATTGTAGTTTTTATTAGATTATATCTGCATCTGCTCTGTACTTGTACATGAGTAATGATGAAGTTGAGTCAAACCTAATAATAATAATAATAATAATAATAATAATAATAATAATAATAATAATAATAAATTAACTCCAAATAAAACACCATTGTATTTCTGCAAAACCCTGTACAACTCAAGTGTTGTTGAAAACAGAAACATTTACAACAATTACCAACATCGCATTTAAATATCAATACATTCAACAAATCTGAGGAAAAAACGTCGTGTTGTTGTAACTCACAGGGGTCTGTTGGAAGTGGTTTTCCTGTTCTATGGCTCCGGTGTTCGGCACAGACTGTGGATGATCTTACATCTGCACCACCTCTTTATATGAGTGTCCTGCACCGCCCCTCACCTGCAACAGGGTGGAGTCTTCCAGACACATCCACCCGTGGGAGGCAGATGCCATCACCCACCAGCACCGCATTTCACAATGACACGAAGTCTTAAGTGGATAAAAATGGACTATGAGTAAGAGCTGCAGACGGGAATCATGTCAATCACACTTAGATGGAATTGAAACCTCCGACCTACATCTGACCTGTCTGCCATGCGTCCATCTGCAGATTTCTGATCAAACTGTGAAAAAATTCGATTAAAAGTAAAGTTTCTGCAAATGCACTTGGAATAAAATGAGAAATAAAAGTGCTCTTTGTTCGTAAAATAGTCCCTGTCACACTTGAACTCACCTCAGCTACTTTTTAGTCCCCACCTTGATTTAACCTTTAAGGACCTACACCAATAAATAAAAAAATAAATAATTAAAATAAAAAAATGTAAAAGCCCGTAGATATGACACTAAAAAAGTTGGAAAAGGCAACATTAAAAAATGCAAGTGAAAATACAATGCAACGTTTTTTATTTGAGAATATTATTGTGTTAACTAGCGTAACAAACCCAGATTTGTATGTAGAAATTATGTATTTATATTGTTTTGATAAAATAAATATGTAAATAGAAGAGCAATGTGGTGTCTATTAGCTTTTTTTTGTTTTTGTTATAAAAAAAAAAGTAACATTTTGAACAGGTAAATCAACGGGCACCTATGTTGGTAGAGCAGGTTGTCCAATGCCCAAACGGTCGGTGGTTCGAATCCTGGCTCCGACACAGTCCACGTGTTGGAAGTGTATTTGTAAAACACTGAACCGATGGCTTTGGGCACCATGGACATGTATGAAATGTGCTATATAAGTGCAGTCCATTTACTGTTTAAAATGTGAAATATACATGTTATTCCATGAATAGAGTACCGTATTTTCACGACCATAAGGCGCACTTGTAAGTCTTAAATTTTCTCCAAAACGGACGGTGCGCCTTATAACGCGGTGCGCCGTGTGTGTGTGTTTAATGAGTGCTCCGCTTGACTGACAGAGTAGACTTTATTTGCCATTTGCACAGATACGTTACAGTATAGGTACAATGGAATTCTTGTGCGTTTCCCTGAGGCACAGAGGTAGAAAAAGGAAAAAAAAAAAAAAAAGACATGAATAAAAACAGAAACACAACATAGAAGCAGCTACAACATAAAAACAGTTAAACATATAAAATCCGTTTTCACACAAACACAGAAACCCATTTGTAAAACACACTACTACTACTACTACTACTACTACTAATAATAATAATAATAATAATAATAATAATAGCATTGGAAGGTTAAAAAAAACAAAACAAATTAAGTTTATGGTTAGATGTGTTTTTACAGTATTGTTCTGGTAACCACAGCTGCCAGATTTGTATTTATTTTTTTTCTCCATAAAAACAGCTGTTTTAAGGCAACTTCTAAATGTTTTTCTACATTTTCTCAAAATGATTTCCCTATATTAAATGTTTCTAAAGTGATGTAACTATTACAGCTATGCACCTAGACATGTTACATAATTGTGTATTTCAGTGCTTTTTACCTGATGTCTTGGCTCTGCCTTTAGGCTCATGATGTCACATATCACAAAACTCCATTAGATCTTCACCGCTGTATTTGTATTTTATCTATCCGTGAATAAAATAATAGAAATTCAAAATCAGCTTTGCACGTGTTCATGAAAACAGCCATGTTTCTAACTTTGTGACAATAGGCTTTGTGCGCAGTAGGGTTTTAAGAACATTATTTAACATAAAAATGAGAAATAATTTGTCATAAAGCAACACTTAGAATGAAAACAATCAGATATTTGGAGATAAAATGCACAGGAAGAAGATGGAAAAACTGCATTTGCCTCTAATATGTAGTAGAAGTGGAAGTTTAAAACATTCCATCATAAAAACAATATGACTGACACATCTGACACTATAATGCACTTTAGTTTTAGTTTAGTTTATTTCAGACACCAACATAATACAAAACATAGGGGAAATAATGATAACAATAATGACATAAAATACACAAACAAACAGACAAAAACAGAATAATAGAAAAAAAGAAGAACTGTTGTGTCTGAAAGGGAAATTTGACCCATAAATATTCCAGTCTACTTTTGTGCCAGATCCCAAATTAATTTCTCTCTCTATTTCACCTTTCTTAAGTGACTTATGACCATATCTCATAGTATTATCCTCTATATTTTGCATTTTTTCAGTGAAAATCAAGTATTTGCTTATATTTGATTAACTGATCATGTACTTTAATCATCATGATGAGATTATATTTAAGGGTTATTATATGAAAAACAGAAAACAATGAAGAAAAAGGTGACTTTTTTAGGCAAATCTGTCATTAACTGAACATAAATAAGGTGTCTCCATCCACTGTCATTGATCCAACTCCATGGATTTTACTGGTGAACCAATGTTGTAGATGACGACAGCGTTTCCACGGTAACTACAGAGCCTCTGAACGTCAATGGGTCACATCTGGTGACCATTAAAAGAGGACAACTCGCATTTTATACCAATTATTTCAACATACTGATTGGATTAGTTGTTTTAAAGGTATTAAACATTTTAGATCAGTAGATGGTTTTGGTCACTGGTGGATATTTGGGTCTCTGTGGGTTAAATATAGAACAGTAAATGCTTCAACTTGATCACTCAGTCATTGTTAATATATTTTGTAATACATGCATTGTATTGCATTATTTTTCCAGTACTTCACTTACTTTTTCCACATCTTTAATTGCGCGATAAACAATGCGGTGTTGCAGCTTGAGAACATGTGTTACACCAACGGTAGAAAAGAGGCACAACATGTTCAGGCTGCCAAAGAGATTAAACCTTTATCACTTTACAATCACAAGCCAAACACACGGTAATTAGGCGGTTACTGCAGCCAACATGCCAATCATCGTATTTAGCCTTTGTTGGATGCTTTCGTTTGTTTTCTCCCTGAGGCTGTCATCTTCAGGTCTCCTGCAGAGAACAATTGAGTGTCACGGAACTGTATTTCTGTCACAGAGTCTAAATACACGCAGCAAAATCCATATCTTGAATGGAAATGCTGCGGTTGAAGATGATGAGTATATAACAACTCATTTATAATTATAAAGAGGGGAAGTTCACGGATTTTTTTTTTTTTCTATTTTAAAATTTTTACTCATCAGTGTATTTTTAAAATGTTGCTTTCGAGTTGTTCTCATTTGTGATGTTGCTTTTTTTCTATGAAACATGTAGGGAAATGGTACTGTAGTCAAGAGCAGGGCTGTCAAACTCATTCTAGTTCAGGGGCCACATTCAGCCAAATTTGATCTGAAGGGGGCCGAACCAGTAAAATAATAACATAATAACATATAAATAATGTCAACCTCAAACGTTTCTCTATGTTTTATAATGACAAAAGTAAAATTACGGTATGAAAATGTTTACATCTAAAAATTATGCATTAAAACAATGTGAATAATATGGACAAACTGAAAAAATAAGTGTAAATTTAACAATATTATGCTTCAGTTTAACATTTACACATGTACATTATAACTTATGGATCACAGAGGATCTACAAATATACGTTCAATAACAGATAATAATATTGTTAAAATTGCACTTCTCTTAAGACATTTCAGGTTGTTCATATTTCTTCAGATTA
>JAQQZY010000003.1:30934378-30948064 GCA_030068375.1 Ostorhinchus rueppellii
CTGTTCCTGTCTGCAGCTGTGATGCTGCTGCTCCAGCAGACCACTCCATACAGGATGGCTGATGCCACCACCGAATCGTAGAAGGTCCGCAGAAGTGCCCCCTGCACCCCAAAGGACCTCATTTTACCCAATAGATCCACGTGTAATTTAATTAGTCTGTATGTGGCCCCTGAACTAAAAGGATTGTTAATATCTTAGTTTAATTTTAGCATTTTACAAGTCATCACGCGGAACGGACCGGACCCAGATTTGGCCCCCAGGCCGCATGTTTGACACCCCTGGTCTAGAGTCTAGAAGCACCTGAAGATTGAGTTTTATGCAAGAAAAATGTTACTTCTCTGAGAAAAAAAATAACAAATGTGGTGATTTTACAGGGTTTGGAGATGCCAATAATATAATGACGACCCATAACATAAACCAGACGCTACCGACTGCATAAGGCTACCTTTGATTAAAAATAAATAAATAAAAAAATAAATAAAAAAATAATAATAATTAATAGATTTTATTTAAAAGTGCCTTTCAGGTCACTCAAGGACACTTTACAAAGAATATTAAAACATAGTGACAATAAAAATGGAAACAAACAAAGCCAAAAGCAATCATGAAAACTATTTTTTTTAAAACCCCATGGCAATTATAATGAGAAGGCTAATCTAAAGAGATGAGTTTTGAGGGCGGATTTGAACTGAGGGAGGGAGTCAATGTTGTGAATGTCTGTTGGGAATGAGTTCCAGAGTTTGGGAGCAGAACAGCTGAAGGCTCTGCTCCCCATGGAGGTGAGACGGGCAGGAGGGACAACTAGGTGGAACGAGGAGGAGGATCTGAGGGAGCGGGTAGGGGTAAGAATGTGGAGGAGGTCGGACAGATAAGGAGGGGCGGGGTTAGAGATGGCTTTGAAAGTATGGAGGAGAATCTTGAAATCAATGCGAAATTTGATCGATATTGACCTAAAACAGGGAAAACTTGAGAAAAAAGTCACCTTTTCAGTAAAATATATCATTAACTGAACGTAAAACAAGTGTGTCCATCCACTCTCTGGGTTTTACTGGTGAATGAATGTTGTTGAAGATGATGGTGTTTCCACGGTAACTACGGAGCCTCTGAACGTCCAAATGGGTCATATCTGACGACCATGAAAAGATGAAAAACCGTATTTTACCTGAATTATTTACATGTATGGATTAGATTAGTGGATGAACAGGTGTTTAACATTTTAGATTAGAAGATGCTTTTGGTCACTGCTGTAGATTTGGGTTAAAATGACCCATAAAATCATATTCATTCTCACTTTCTAGCTGCACATTAACAGATATTTTGCAGCATCACAGCCTGCATCTATGACTAATATTATTTATGAGTTGTTTGATTGTATAGACCGTGGTCCACAAACCTATATTTCATTTCATAAGAGGTGTGTAGATATTAAACTTTCATACATCACATTATTTTTTCACACAGGCCTCAGTGAGATAATGCATAATCACCCACGGAAATGTTCTAGATCAAATATTCTTGAGAACAACAGCAAAGCGCTTCAGGGTAAATATTAACCGGATCATCGCCCTGTCATTCATTCTTTTGGTTATTTCGAGCTTAAACCACTAATCACTGTGTTTTATAAGATGGAGACAATGACTGAGACGTGACCTGTTGTTGAACTTTTTTTGTCTTGGATGTTTTTCACGTGTCTTTCAACTGACAATGATAAAGGAAAAAGTTCATATATTTCTGACAAAAAGGAAGAAACGATGACAAGTTTTGAGGTTTAAAAAAAAAAAATTCGGATTTTTTTTTTCTCTGAGATGACTGTACAGGCTTTACAAAATAAGAAAGAACAATAGATTTAAAGTCACAGCTTCTATCATGAACCTATAAGGTCAGATTTTATGTACAGATTCTCAATTACAATTATTATTAATATTCTTATTATTATGAGTAGTACTCCTCTTTGCCAGTTTTTAAATCTCTTCTTCAAACCCACCTGTTCTCCTTGGCCTTTTAACCTGTGCAATGTTGATATTTTGTTCTGTTTTATATTTTAACCTGTTTTATTTATTTGATTTATTTTTTTATGCTTTTATTAATTTTTTTTGTGTGTTTCTAGTGTTCTGTACAGCACTTTGGTCCACTGTGGTTGTTTTAAAGTGCTTTATCAATAAAGTTGGATTGGATTAGTAGTAGTAGCCATAGTTTTATTATTATTATTATTATTATTATTATTATTATTATTATTATTATTATTATTATTATTATAGTGCTATTATTCTTCCTTTTTACCTCTGCCAAGGAGGTTATGTTTTACTGTGCATTTGTTTGTTTGTTTGTTTGTTTGTTTGTTACCATCCGACTTTGATTGTTAGCAACATAACTCAAAAAGTTATGGTTGGATTTTGATGAAATTTTCAGCGTATGTCCGCTCTGGATCAAGGAAGAGATGATTACATTTTGGAGGCGTTTTGAATCACCGTCTGGATCCATACATTTTCTAAAGGATTCTTTATCATTGTGAGATATGGCCTGGTGGCACAGAGTTGCATATGAGGTCATTTAGCGCCATCTAGTGGAGGAAAGTACTAACTCTACCTTAAAAAATACAAACACTACCTTAAAAAAAAAGGACAAACACTACCTTAAAAAAAAGGACAAACACTACCTTGAAAAACAGGACAAACACTACCTTAAAAAAAGTACTAACACTACCTTTAAAAAAAAGTACTAACACTACCTTTAAAAAAAAAATACAAACACTACCTTTAAAAAAAAGGACAAACACTACCTTAAAAAAAATACTAACACTACCTTTAAAAAAAAAATACAAACACTACCTTTAAAAAAAAATACTAACACTACCTTAAAAAAAGGACAAACACTACCTTAAAAAAAATACTAACACTACCTTTAAAAAAAAGTACAAACACTACTTTAAAAACAAGCACTACCTTAAAAAAAAAGACAAACACTACCTTTAAAAGAAATGAAAAATACAAACACTATCTTGGTGGAGGTCTGCGCTCTCCGAGTGTTTTTCTAGTTTTTAATTTATATGTAAAGCACTTTATGCTACGTCCTTACTGTATGAAAAGTGCTATATAGATAAAGATTGATTGATTAATTGATAACTGATAGTAAACCTAGTTAGAATACCCTTTATTGTTGTTGTACAAAGATGTAAAACTAAATCTGGGAGTACAACTCAAACACAGGAACTGGCAATGAAGCAAAATGAATAAATGACAGCATTAAAAGACACTATAGGAATAAAGAGCATAAAAGCAGATTCAAACCTATCGTTGTGGTTGAAGCTGTGGATAAAGACCAACTGTGTTAAGATAGCAGCCTCACAATAAAAATAAATAAAACAAAGAAAATGAAAATAGAGCAAACCAGAAAAAAATTTGACAACATAAATGCAATTAGAAGTGAGTTATATAAGGAAATGACAATAAACTACACTTCATCACATGCTGGAATGATATAATAATAATAATAATAATAATAATAATAATAATAATAATAATAATAATAATAATAATAATAATAATAATAATATAAAGCTACTATTACTACTACTAATAATATTAATAATTGTAATACTTTAAATAAATAATAATAAGTCATTCATTTGTCTAGCAACACTACGTAGTTTTACTTTAAAAAGAATTAGACAAAATCTTGCAAACAAACTCCAAATATTGACATTATTTAAATAACACTGATAAAAATGTTCTACTCAGTAACAAGTGTTAGCTTTGGCAACTGAGAAAAAAATCTGATCAATGTTATGTGTCAAACTGTCAAAACACTGTGCTATTTTTAAAAAGAACAGCAATTACACACATAACACCGGCTTAATAAGCTACTGTGCAACACGAAAAATACTCAAATATAAAAACAGCTCCACAAAGAAACCGTCACACATATGACATGTCAACCTGGGACTTATTCCAAGAATGAATAAAACAGGAACAGAAGCAGATGTAATATGTCTGTTCAGCAGGCTCTGACGGTGACAGGACTGCACGCCTTCACTTCCTGTGGTGTATTTTAGAAAACACGTCCTGTGACAAGAAAACCTAAAAATAGCTGCAGGATGAGGTCATTTCATGAGGTTTTTCACCACTTTTACTAGTTAAAAAATATAAAAAGAAATTCTAATAATATTTTGAAGGTTATATCAGTACATTATTGGATTTTTTTTTTTAACATTACAATAACTAATCATTCACCATTTTGAAACATTCAAGTATATTTAGAACCTTTCCCAGAAGTTTGCGTAAGTGCGCTCAAAAATGCAGTTGCTGACTAGTATTTACTTCGACACTTCTTATGCAACATGCAAACGCCTCCGAGTTTCTCAAGAACATAATGACGTATTTTTCTCCAGATCATAGTAGTTATTTCAGCTGATATCACTCAATTCTACTCTGTCAAATATGACAAAAGATCATTTTAAGCTTTCCCTTTAACTAGGAAAAAAAAAAAAGGACACAAATCACCAAAATAGGCATGACTTTATTTTTTTTTTCCAAAACTGCTGCAAAAGAAACTAAAATCAATATGAAAACACACAATACAAAATAAAAATAACACTTTAGCATCGCTCACAATGAGAACAGGTATCAGTATTGGGTTTTAAATGTGGATCTATCGTGAGTAAAAAAACGTCTACAGTGGAATTGTCTTGTTCACAAAGTGGCGTGTTGAGCTAAAAACGCTCTGATTCTCTGAAGGAGTTCTTTCTTCACACTGTCTGGAACAAGCGCTGCAGAGAAGAGAGAAAAAGAAGAGATGAGAACACAGAGATAACAGCCTGTGGGTTTATTTGTAATATGTTCTATAGAGCAGGGGTGTCTAAATGATTATAGTTCAGGGCCCACATTAGGCCCAGTATCATCTCAAATGGGCTGAACCAGCAAAATAATAACATCATAGCCTGTAAATAAAAAACAACTCACATTTTTCCCCTTTATTTTAGTTTAAAAAAGTGAATTTAAGGCATGAACATGTTGACATTTTCATCCTATCCTTTCACCAAAAAAAGGCTAATTCAAGCTGAAAACGGGAAGTTTCCAAAGAAAAATAAGAGCAATTTCAATAATATTAGATTAATTTCAACTTTTCAGGGTTTGTACACAGTTTTCAAGGTCAAATTCAAGCACTGTTCTTTTTTTTGCATTGAAAAAGCTGACATATCTGCAACATTACCATTCTTACAGATGATATCTATTAGAGTCATTTTCAGGTTTTATATTTTATATATATAAAAGGAAAAAAAACAAACAAGCATGCAAACAAATAAACTGGGTGCTTCTCACTCAAAAAGAATCCTAGTGTTACAGTAAGGTCAAATTCAAGCATTTTAAGCACTTTTTTTAGGGTTATCTTCAAATTTTTCCAGCACAACACCTTATCACTGGGGTAAAATAAATATCCACAAGAATATATCAAAGCATTATTATTATTTGCACTTTTTAATCACAATGACGTACAATGCATTATGCTATGAACATCTGAAATGATGTTTCGAAAAAGCAAAAAGTTTAGAAATTAAAGGAAAACACAAAGTTTTATCCAAAAAAAAAAAAAAAAAAAAAAAAACAGGGAAGCCACTTGGCGTTCTTCAGACACTGGGACAAAGACTAAGATAAAAATCTACCTGTAGTTAACCTGAGAACATCTGATAATTTTCTTTTTTTGCCATAAAGTTTTATTTTTCTAAATCTATCACCTCTGTAAGTACCTTTGGCTTGACATGTAACCTGGAGTTAATATTAATAAATAAATAAATATATCACATCTCAGAGTTTTAATTGCAAGCACTTAAACTGAAAATCAAGCAATTTTCAGATCTTGAAAACACAACATTGAAATTCACATATTTTCAAGGATTTCAGCATCCATACGAGCCCTGTATTATTCATACATGTGCATTACAGTGGATCTACAAATCTAATCCAATCCAACTTTATTTATAAAGCACTTTAAAACAACCCCAGTGGACCAAAGGGCTGTAAAAAACACTAAAAACACAATACAATTTAACAAAAGCATAAAAAAGCACCAAACACTTAATACCAGGCATAAATAAGGTTGTTCAAATTTTGGAGCTTTAATATTTTCATTGTAATTTTTGCACTTTCATCAAATTTCATCCCATGGGCCAGACTGGAACCTGTGGAGGGCTGGTTTTGGGCTGCGAGTCTTATGTTTGACACCCCTGGTATAGAGCTTTGTCTTAGTAATATGTTACCTTTTTGTTATATTCTCATTTTCATTAAAGGTTGAAGTAGCTCGTTCATTTATACAGTGTGTAAGAGGTTGTAGGTTGCATTTTGTTTATTTCTTAGATGTGACGACCCTGCCCCATTCAGACATCGTTCACCATTCCTTCACCAGACTCCATCACCACAGCACACGACGGCAGCATCCTCTGCTTCTTCCATACACAAACACACACCCAGACAGTCCTTACACTGTTGACCTACTGACTCAGTAAGGATGTAACTACTCATAAATCATATGACACATCACTGTTGTATTTTTATTTTACTTGTATGTTTTACTTCGATTCATCTAGTGCAGCTTTACCAGTCTTACCACACTCTATAAATTTAAGTCAGAGGTAAAAGTGAAAAAAATATGAAAGGATGAGTGTATTTCATTAAAAATGTACCTGTTTTAGCTGTAACCTGACAGTTCTGCTTTTTTCATCTATTTCCACTTCTTTCTTACAGTAAGGATTTTAGCTTAAATAAACTAGGATGTTGTATCTTCACAGTCTGGTTCTCAATGATAATGTCTGACTGTTATCCTTTAACATTAACGATAATACTACTAATAGTTGGTTAAATGGATCTAGGGGGATTCTATAGTAAGCATCTTAATGTGAACTCTTAGCAAAGACTAAACAATAATAGTATTTTGTATTATTATGTTATAACCATGACTATAGAAGAAGAATATGGGCCTACTTGTGAATTTACAATATGGAAACACATGCAAAAAGATATTGATCTCTTTCAATTTTTCTCCTTTCTATATTTTCAGTATTTCCTTTTATCATACCTTCTTTTTAAAAATGTGGTGCTTAACAAATGTATTAGACCACCAGTCATGTAAAGAAGAAAACATATCTAACTTCATAATTTATCAAAAACTTTTTTCAAATTAACAACTTCATTGTTATTCATTAAGAAAATGACCAATTGGAATAACAAAATAATACCCATAAATGTCCATATTTAGTGCGTTCACCTTTGGTGCAGATAACAGTTTACATTCTTGCTGCCACTGTTTTTACGTAGTTTTACACAGGAATGCAAGATAATAACTGGAATTGTAAAACTTCATTAAAATAGTCATTTGCTGCTGCATTTCCCTTTGCATTTTTGGAAAACATTAAATTGGAAAATTTATGGATAGCAACAATAGTTCTGTTTTAGCATTAAAGATATCATTTTGATAAAAAGATCTGTCATATACTGGTGGATGAACCATTATAGAAACATAAAAATATTTAGGTAAACAGAAATACTGTTCACTTATGGCAGCAGTGGGACACCTTACACTGGGGGGAGCTGGAAGAATACATTTGTTCAGCCCCGTATGCTTTGCACAGTGCTAGAAAATTGTCATGTTCCTGCTCTGCGTGAACGTCTGTAGATATATGACTTATGAACATAACCTACATGGTTTACTTACTTCTGTCTTACTCTTCTTAAACTCTCTCTTATTCTTCTCTATCTGTACTATGTTACATTTATACATTTAGTTTGTTGTGAAATTGTTGTTGCTGCAATTCTGAACAAGTTTCTCTGAAAGAAGAGATGTTGTACTTGTATCCTTCCTGGATGGGTAAACTCTTCTTTCATATTTTAATAAAACTATTCTTTTCAGGGTTTTATTGTATTGTCTTTGGTCATTTTAAAATTATTGTGAATGAATGAATACCTCTGCCTTTGGGTGTGACTTCTGTGACCAGGTCCTCCACTGTGACATGTTCCAGTCCCTTTTCTCTGATCACATCTGCACACAAGAGTTGACAAGACTTGAGAAAAACCTCACACAAACACACACGCTTTGTCAAGGCAGACACACACTCAGTACCTTTGCAGTGTGCCTTCAGCTGATCCTTCCACCCACACTCCACCAGCTTTGCCCTGAGTAACTCTTTCAACCTGTGACCACATCCAGTTTACATTATACAGGGTTAGTGTTGTTATTACATAAGTCTCCGCAAAGCTATTACAGCCTCTACAACATGCCATAACCGAATCACTGCAGTGGAAGGACCGCTTACCGCTCTCGTTCCCCCATTTCTATCAGCTTCTGGTTTATTGCAGCCCTCATTTGTGAATCTTTACTCATGATCTACCTGAAACCAAACAAAGAAAACAGAAACAGCGTCAGTGCGGGTGCGAAGAATTCACAGATATACATAAAACACATGAAAATATCAATAAACCGTTACCTTTGTGAAATAGATCAGCTGGGGAACACACGGTCCCTTTGCAAAATGGCGCCGTCTAAAATAAACAAAAGCTCAACAGTTCCGCTTTGGTGCCGTTTTGTGATAGTTTTCTTTTTTTTTTCTTTTTTTTCCCTCGTTTCAAGTGTTTTGTAAAGATGCAATAATGTTGAAGTGACTTTTGTGTAGAGTAACTATAATGTAAGCATGATTTTAAAATAACACCTACCTTGAAATATAGCGCAGTTACTTTTGATTTCTGCGTTTGCTGTTGTATTTAATTTAATGTGAACGTACAGCTATAATGAATAAATGAATGAGAATTAAAATATATTTGAATGTGTGAATTTGTACTTGTGAGTAAAATTAATTAAGTCAAGTGTATTTTTGTCAATGCATTTTTTTGGAGAATGGTCTTTACATCATGACTAACAATGGTCACCTTCAATGTCTAGTTTATTTTTACCTATAGGCGTGAAATGATAGCTTAAAAAACATTCATAAGAAGCAGGAAACACAGCAAAAACTACCCTGTCATAATAATAGACGTTAAACGTCTGTTAAACTCAACTTCCCATCAGCACCTAAAAACGTTGTGTCCGCCGCAAAATGGTTCCGTCAGGAACAAAAATACTAAACGTGTGTCCGGCGTAGTTAATACACATCATCTGTTACCTGTGAAGGAATTAATTCACATTAAATAAAATATGGCATCGTCGAATTACTCCTTGAAGGTCAACAGAGAGCTGTTAGACCCCAACTTTGAAAGCTACAGGTTATCTTTGGACGCCATTCCGACTTACAACGTTGAACTGGATGCTGGTGAGATAGTCAGTTAGCTAGCTGAAGTTTAGCATCACAGCACAGATTTGACTTCTACTGCTGCAAAAAAAGAAATTAATATCTTCAATGACAAGTAAAAGGCTACGCGGGCTGCCAATTTTTAAAAATATATTTGTTAATAACAAATCGTAGCGTTAAAGCTTTATTTAAGCGTTTCTTGGTTTTAGCTAAGTTGTTGTAATTAGTTCCCTCATTAATCTCTGGAGCTTTGGGACCCTCCTGAAAAGACCATAAGTTTTTAGTTCAGTATTTATTATTATTAACACAGAATACTTATAATAGTAGGGACAGATTTAATGTAAACATCACTGTATTTATGCTGTTGGATGAGGGAAAATGTTTTATTTAATACTAATGTCACCACACACATAAAGACAAATTAAGTTATAAGATGCTGTACAATCAATATTTTCATTGTATTCACCTTAAATAACTTACAGTGCACAATTACTTGTTTATAGCTCAGTTAGTCATACACATTTAACTAAAGCACACTATGCACACACACTTGTATCAGATGTCACCTTACACATTTTGCATTTCAACTTTTTACAAACTGTTATCTTAACTTTTAACATGAAATGGAAAATGTAGATAAAGTTTCCGATAAACATACCAAAGTGTTTTTTTTGTTGATATTAATTTATAACAGTTTAATAATCTTAATTTATTAATGCTTTTATTATCAGATACCAAGAGTGTAAGAGCATTTGTAGTTGCTAAGCCAATCCCTTTATAAAACTTAACTGATCAGAAGTTTGTTGATTGCTGTTTTTCCTCTGATATCTTCTTGAAACTTTTTTCTTTGCCATCTCTGCAGCTGTGGAGGAGGTGAAGCTGAAGGATACGCAGTACACCCTGGAGCATATGAGGGCTTTTGGCATGTACAATTACCTGCATATAGATCCTTGGTATGAGGACAGTGTTTTATTTGTGGACTGCAAAGGAAGGGTTCTCAGCTTGACTGTCACTCTGGTAAGATACAAAACCAGCTGATCCAACTGTTTTTGTATGCAATGCGTCTTTTCACATGTCTCCTAGTAATGCTGGGTAATTTTCAGATCTTTTTTTTTATGAATATCTTCTAAAAACACGTTTTCTGCTTTTCCATAAGCGTGGTAAAAGCAAGTCAAAAAATACAATGCTTTCAGACACTGATTAATGGAAAAATTACGTGTTTTATATTCATTAAAAAAACAAAATAGCGAGTATTTTAATACAAGAAGAATTCATAAATCAGTATTTGGTGAAATAAGTATTGCTCTCACATTGCTGTTGGCTGCTCTATGCTGCGTGCATATTTGTTTGGCTTATGACCATCCATCTTCTTCTTGATCACATTCACTGGGTTCAGGTGTGGAATTTTTTTTTTTTTCCCTGAGTTGCTATTTGTTGTGTGGTGTCAGAGAACTCTACAGGGCAGTTTAATACATGTAACACACCAGTAGGTGGTGACCAAGTACTTGCCAACTACTTATACAATAGCAGCCAAGTCTGGGTTTTGTGAGAAAACCTATAGTGTTTCAAAAGCAGCATAATGAAATTAGCTTGCTGTAATTGCAAGATTATTATATGTAAGATGATTAAGAGAGGTGGTCTTGGAGGGCCAAAGCACAGCTTCAGCAGTTTCAAGCTAAATAAAATCCAGCTTTGTATCAGCCTCAGTATCTCTTTGATTTATCACAGGCATCATTTTGTAATTGACTCAAAGTACAGATCCAGGTTTTTTTTTTTAACCTAATATCAAGATATTAAGATGAAGAGCAGAATCAGGACACTGACCCTTTCAATGAGACTTCTTTGATGTCCAAGAAAATTAGAGATAATTGGTATCACAGAACTGTTTTTATGTCTAAACTGACCTGAATGATTCAAATCAGACTGTAATCCAGAGAGACCGAATCTCTGGCTTTCACCGCTATCATTAAATAACTCTTTATGAAAATGGGTTGGTTAGATTCTAATTACAATCATCACATAATAATTATGCTCCTTGCCAAGCCTTTTGTATACATTAGCAGGCAAGTGATGCTTTGCACATTGCAGCAAGGCAGTTCACACTGTATTCAAGGCATCAACACTACAGATGTGCGCGAAAATGATCTCAAAGGTGCATCATACATTAGCTACCGATATAATAAGCAGTGTCATGTACCATGGCAACAACAGGGCAGCTGCTGCATAGTGCTTTTGAAACATTCTTACCTCACGCAGTGAGTAATTGATGCTCATGTGGTGGCATATCTGTCTATTACTAATAAGTCAGGGAGATTCGTGAATCACATGTGAAGGCCAGTCACATGGACCTAGCCACTATGCGTTTTATCACTGTCTTTCCTTTATGAATCTTGTTTTCTTTTATTATGAAATGTATGTCTCTGTTATAATAGGTTTTTTTGTCCCTGTGATTTTCTGGAAACAATATTTTACTGTGAGTTTTGATCAGATTTAGAGTTCTGAATTATCATGAAGCTGTTTTTCCTCCTTGGGTAGTTCAAAGCTCCTCTTACTAAGTATCTCTCTGAGTTTCCGTGAAATGAGTATTCAACCATCATGGCTTTGCAAGACACCAAAAGTACAGTGCTTGCAGTCCTCGGCCATTTCATGACATTTTATTTCATTACAAAATTATAGGTTATTTTGTTGCTGAGTCTTGAACAAAGTAGTCCATCTTCTCTCTTGAGTTTGACAAATCAAATCTTCCTCAAAAATGGTTCCCTTTCTGAAGCACAACACAGGGCTTTCGTGATCATCCAGCAAAAATAAATCAATTTGAAAGGAAGAAAATTGCACTAGAAAGTAGATTTATATGTTGCTTTCAGACAGAACATTTTTTATAGTTTAACCAAATGCACATGAAATTAATACTACGACTACTACTACTACTACTGCTGCTACTGCTACCACTACTACTACTACTACTACTAAAACTACTACTACTACTACTACTACTGCTACTACTACTAAAACTACTACTACTACTGCTACCGCTACTGCTACTACTACTACTGCTACTATTGTTACTACTACTACTACTTCTAATAATATTAAATTTAAAAAAAAATATTCGTAAGCACCTTTCACTGAACCCAAAGACACTGTACAGCAGAGGACAAAAAAGACAATACATAGAATACAAAATAAACATATAAATAAATAATTACAATAAATAAAAGATGCAAAGGAAAAGAAGTGAAGAGTTGCAGTACAAGGTAAAATGTAAGCAAAATAATTATGAGGAGTAGGCAATTTTGAACAGGTGAGTCTTGACTCTGGTTTTGAATATGGGGAGATTTCGAATGGATGGTGGGTGAGAATTCCAGAGCTTTGGGAGCAGTGAAATACAGAACTGAAGAAATAAAGTGTCTTCTCTGTTATAGTGGTAATACATGATCTGATTCTTGGATTAGATTCGATTAGATTAGATTAGATTAGATTAGATTAGATTAGATTAGATTAGATAGAACTGCATTGATCCTTTGGGCAGAGTCCTTTGGAAATCGAGACGAAATAACATTTGTGAACGTAACTGTGTACATAATGATCTTTGTCTTGTTTATGTAATTGTCTGATACCAATTATTACTCCTCAAAGAGACTGAAAACTTATGAGTGGGACCAGTATGCATTTTTTTAAAGTTTATGGACCCAAATGAGCTGTTTTTTGTGGATCGCTGATTGAACCAGTGAAATGTATAACAATAATAAGATGTTCGATTTAAAGCTAGGAAATGGAGCTAAAAAATTTACTCTTGATTTAACATGATTCGCAATTTTAATCAGTTGTGTTGCTTTATTCACAACCCCACATTGACCTTGTACCCTGACTATATTTATCTAGTAGTTAAAGGTTTTCAACCAGCTGCAGTTACATTTCTGTGACAGTGTTGTGTTTTACATCCAGGACACCGCCTTAGGGAAACCCAGAGAGGTTTACCGAATCACCACAGACCCGAGTTCCTGTGAGGATCGTCTCTGTGCCTCCCTCAGCCTCACCTCAGCGACCTGGGCAGCCCTGTCGGACGGCGCCGGCAGACTTCACCTCCTACGAACGGGCAAGAGGGGCGACAGCTCACATATGAAGTGGGAAGTGAGTATGGCCGGTCAGGTTTACTGCTGTCAGACTACACACATCACATAATTCAGTATTTGGCATTCACTGTAGTCTCATATTCAAAGTCAGGATTAGAAGGTTAGTAACTAATTCATGACCTCTTATTGACCTCTATTGGTGGCTAAATGGATGTGCAGCAGTGATTGTTCCACTTCCATTTCTTCAACAGCTGCATTTATTCAATATTATTCATTTATTCATCTTCTATACCCGCTTAATCCTCACTAGGGTCACGGGGGTCGCATGGAGCCTATCCCAGC
>JAQQZY010000003.1:30961841-30974776 GCA_030068375.1 Ostorhinchus rueppellii
TATATGTCAGCCCTGTGATGAACTGGCGACTTGTCCAGGGTGTACCCCGCCTTCGCCCTAAGTAGCTGGGATAGGCTTCATGCGACCCCTGTGACCCTAATGAGGATAAAGTGGGTATAGAAGATGAATGAATGAATAGAATAGACTTAACATATTGCCCCTAGTAGGACATTTATCTTATTAACAGTGGTACACTTTGTAGTGGTACATTTTGCAGCATATTGCGGCGGAGGAGGTAGAGCAGGTCATCCAATAACTGAAGGGTTGGCAGTTCGAAACCCGCTCTGTCCTAGTCAGTCCAGTGTGCACTTGGGCAAGACACCTCACCCTCCTTGCCTCCAGTGTCACTCACACTGGTGTATGAATGTTTATGAATGTTTGGTGGTGGTCAAAGGGGCCATAGGTGCGAATTGGCAGCCACGCTTGTCAGCCTGTGGCTACAGATGTAGTTTACCACCACCAGAGGGGGAATGTGAGAGCGAATGAATAATAGGTCAATAATGTAAAGCGCTTTGGGTGCCTGGAAAAGAGCTATAGAAATCTGATCCATTATTATTATTACTTATATGGCCAGAAAATCAACAATGACTAATGCAAATAAAAAAAAAAAATCAATTTCTCCAAGTATTGACTTTTGTACCACATGTTTATAGAGTTGTCAAGGTCCAGTATCTGAGAAACTAATGGAGAGATAAGGCTGAAATCTTGTATGGTGTGAAATAGGACTAATCACATTGTTTTCTGAAAGTATAAAGGAAAAAGCTGTAGATGGTCAGTTGGTAACATCCAATGATTTACAAACAAATCTGAAGATTATTGATGCCGCAGTTACACCAACAGGCAGGCAGTACAAACTTCCAAGTGACAAGTTAAATTAACAGCTGTCTCATGTTTCATTGTTCGTATTGATCGTATCCAGAGGCATTTTGGTCTGGTCCTGTTGGAAATGAAAAATGACTTGTGGGATTCTGATGATGCCATGGTAAGAAACAAGGAAAAGCTTGCAGTCTTCATAACTATATCAATGTGACGCCACCTAAATTAGAGATTTTTATCAATACCCATCACTATGATCGCCTTAACTTACACGTCATGTTTCTGATCTGATAGATAGGTTTTAATGAAAGAAAAGCGCACATTATCTTTTTGTTTTCTCTACATTTTGCTTCATTCCCTTGAAATGAGTTGAAAGTTTGCCCAGAAGTAATTTCCCAAAGTCGTGATATCACATCAGACAGTCTTGCTCATTCTGAACACTCTGAGAAAACACTGAAAAGGTTTTGGCGTTAATCATATTTATACTGAGAAAGTGCCATCTTTTTTTTCTTATCAAGATCACAGTCTGAAACTGGCTAGAGAGCAAACATGGCTGTCTATGAAACTGTTGAAACCAAGTGAAACGCAAACATCATCTGGGCTCGGTCTAGCCTCCTTCCTCGAGAGATGACTTCACCTCACATTCATTTTGTCTTTTACATAACATTATTTTCAGTAGATTTGCTCTTGCATTTGCAGCTGCCTCAAAAAGAAACCTTCAGTTCTTATACTCATTAAGAGGCTGAGGTTTGGGGCATGGACTGATCTTTTGGGTTGTAACCATAGAAACGTCAAAGTGGGCTGTTACAGTGGAGTATTCCCAGGCTGGGGTCTCTGTCATGTCTGGTTTTCTCCATAAATAGAAACGGTGTAAGTACACACCATTTTTCCTGCAAATACTGACATCGTGATAAACTGACAGAGAAAGTGCAGTTTGTTTTGACAGCATTTGGCCAAATGTCCACTTAGTAAAGTTAGTGACATTTAATGAATGGTATTCATTAGAATTTTCATTATGCACTTTTTACTTGGTATAAAAATGTCAAAAATGATGACAAATGTTATTCACTACCCACTTAAGCCCAAAGTGATGTCTTCAATTTTTTTTTTTTACCATTTGAACAACACCCAAAGGTGTGAAAAGCAGCACATTTTCCAAATGGAACAAAAATATTTTGTTTGTGTGCATTTTAAATGGCTGTTAAATCAAAATGATCAAACTTGTTCATTTCTTTCTTTTTTCCATTTGTTTCAACCGCTTTAAGATGGAAGTTCTTTGACAGAAATCAGACAATTTATGTGTTTCATGGCTATTAAAATATGTTTGCCTCACAGTGTGACCAGAGCAGGAAACCCCCTCGCCTTAATCAACTGGCCAGGTCTCTCACTTGCTGAGAGTGTTATGAGAAAATTGATATCACTCTCATATCACTGTTAAATATGAAGTTATACCCAAGAGACTGCAGTGGTGGAGAATCCCAGCTCCATAAAGTCAAAGTCCTGCCATGTATTGGTTCTACCTGTTCACTTAACACAGCTGATTCCGCTAAGTATCCCATCTACCTGGATGAGGAGTTGTGCTCATCAAAGTGGCTGGTTCAGCGAGTGATTGGAACAAATAATATAACTATAAGGAGCTGGGATTCTCCACCACTGAGGGATTGTAGCTTGGCTGAAGACTGTGACCCTACCAGCATCCATAAAGCATTAACAACTTACAAAAATGTCAGATTTGGGGTTTATTTAGTGCTTGTTCTGAGCTGTATCTTGGTCCTATGCAGTGAACTCTGGGAATTTTGTGTATACCTGCAGAGACTTTGCTGAATACAGCATTCCTGTGGGGTCTTAAAAAGTCATAACAGACTTGAATTTACAAATCTGCATTGAATACCTTAAAAAAGTCTTTAAAAGGCATTGAATTTGATACGGTAGGTTTTAAGTTATGTTAGCATATACTGCTATTTAATGTGTTTCAGTAGTGTGTGGAAAATGTCCAACTTCCAAAGAAAGTAACGTTAGTTGACTCAGTTCCACCCATTCCAACCTGACAATTTATATTGAAATTCAGAACTAATTATTGCTAACTTTGCAGCCCCCGGTGAGAAATGACCCAGAATTGTGGGAATCAAGGTGTTGGAGTAAAGAGATACATTTACTTAAATTCCTGCAGTCAGCAATTTTTGTCAGTACGGCCATAAAATAGACTTAAATTCTGTTCTACGTAGTTTTAAAAAGGTCTTTAAAAGTCTTAAATTTAACTTGTAAACCTGTAGGAACCCTGTAAATAAGTCATCTAGTTAAGAACCACTTGGGTACATAATGTTACATAAAACAACATCATTTTAGACTTTAGTTTTCCACTTTTTGGTTTAACAGCTTAATTAAAGAAATGCAAGTTTTTGAATATTTATATGCAACAATATGTGTATAAACACGCAGACAAATGGAACAAGAAAACAAAGTCAGCAAAATAGGACACAAACCTGACCCGACAGGACCAGGTGTGGGGCTGTTGATGGTCCAGAAGCTGATCAGAGGCTTGTTTTGTGGCAGTCATCTTATGAGCGCTCTCCCCTTTGAGAGAGGAGCTGTTGATTTGAAGTCAAGAGAGGAGGCAGCTTCAAAGAGGATCACAAGTGGTTATAGGACAAGCAGGAGAGAACAGAAAGTTCTTAAGATGCTCTGACAGAGAACAGGACTGTAAGGCTGTAAGTGGTAAACACCAAAACACAGAAAACATTCAATATATTAATGCCAAAAGATGGAGCTATGGATTATTTATGTCAGTGGATACACAGGCTGTGCAGGTTTAGTGCCTTATCTGTTCAATAGACGAGTTCAAACAGAAGAGAGAATGAAGAAAATTGAGAGATGAAATGAAAGCTGTGGCTACTCACCATTTTACTCATTATTTTCTTTGTGATTCAGCCGACAACAAAAGGTGATGATGATGAACATGTCTTTTTCTTCACATCTCTGCCAGACATGTAGCGAGGCTATTTGTTTGGTACATCTTAACTGGATTGATTTCAGTCCTCAGCCTTTGCCAGTAGTCACAGTGTGGTTAGAGAAAGTGGGCCGACAGTTGTCAGTGTGTATAGATGATGACTCAGCTCTGGCTAATAGTCTCCTTCTGTCTTACCTGGCTTGTATTAAGATAAATAAATAAATGGATTAATTAATGATAGTAATAATAATAATAATAATAATAATAATAATAATAATAATAATAATAATAAGCGTTTTCATGCTCATCTGTCATGATTTCTGTGATATTCAATCAAAAAATTAATATAACATGAGTCACTTTGGCAGCCAGTTCACTCTATCAGCACTCTGACTACACATCACAATTAATTTCAGTAACCAATGTAAAAAGGAACAATACATATTATTTTTACTTGATTTATTTCAGTACTTTTTTTGTTTGGTTTTGCTCTAAAATTTGACATGAAAATCTTCATTTTTATCTAAAATTTTTACTGTAAAACTGTTCAAAAAAATCACTTATCGGTCTCTTTAGTTACTAATAATCACTTTCAGCCCACTGTTGATATAATATGATGTATAGTTCAGGTCTTGTTCTTTTTCACATTCGTTTTTTTGTACAGTTGTCTATAGAGAACACCCCCTGATTATGAAGGTTAAAGGTTAACTAATTTTAGTCTAGCTGGGGGGAAATTCAGTCCCTGTATTTTATTTGTCCTAATACACACAGCACCTTGAATTAGCATTAACATTTAGCACATTTAACCCACTGAGCTGCCAACGAACACGCTCAGGGGACCAACCCCAGATCTCCAAATGCACCGACAGGAGAATTAACCATTGTATATCTGTTTTTGATGGTGGGGAGGCTGGAGGACCCAGAACAAACCCACATGGTGATGAGAGAAGAGAAAAAAATCACCACAGAAAGGACCTGGTCCAACCGGGAATCAAACAAACAACTTTATAGCTATGAGGTGGAAGTGCTCCCAATTATGCTACTGGACTGAATCAAAAAAAATAAATGTCATGACCCCAGTTTTCCATCCAGAACATATTATTAAGTAAGTTTCCTGACAGTATGAGTAGCTGTATGTGCTGGAGTTAAATAAAGATTTCCTTTTCTTTTTTGTCAGACGATAAAAAAGTAGATTATTTTTCCTTGACCTGTTTTGGGTACAGCCTGTAGCCTTCCTCTGAAGGGTCACTTGATGCTACTGTGACATGTCATTGTCAGCTGTTTTATCCAGGTTTGCCAGGCAACGAGGGGGTGCTTATGCCCCCTACTGCCTGGCATCTCATGGAGGACAGCATCCCAGGTGTGGGATAAGGTGTAGGATCCCTCATCCCTGTCCTTGGGACCCGTTTTCTGATTCTATGACTTCACTAATCCAGTGGTGGTAGTATTTGGATCTGATATCTTCATAATTTCATTTGACAGTATGAACCTATTCGGACTATTAAGGAGTTAAAGTACAAAAGCTTGAAATGACTGAAGTGGGTTGATGATTGCAAAGTTAATTAAAAATGGGAAACCACTGTTTTTAATTAGCAGTTAATTAATTATTAGTTACTATACATATTGGTATTGACCCAAAATACCACTGCCACCACAGTGGTTAAAGCTAATCATCCTTAAGATAGGTTAGTTGAGATATGTGCATGTTTATTTTAGTTTTCTTAATCAGTTGCTCATTTGGATTAAAGATTAGACGTACAAATACTGGTATTGTTATGTAGAGAATTCATTTAGTAGACAGGAGCAGCTGAATCTAGTCAAGCAGGTAAAAACTGTTCCTGTCTGCTAAATGAATTAGCTACACAGTTGTACTTGGAAAACAGTAGGAACTTTTACCAGAGAAATACTGGTATTAGATAGAGACAGAGAGATGCTTTATTAATCCTGAGGGATTTCAAATTCAAGTATTCAACAGCTTTGTATACAAGCACAAGAAGACAAAAAACAGACAGACCAAAACAGGTGGGTTAGATGGGTATACTCTAAAAAAACAAACAAAAAAAAAACAATCATTTGGCCTCTAAAAGCTCACTGTAAGATGCCTCTGCAATATCTGGATCTGAATCGTATCAGTTCAAATCCCCCAGCTGCATAAACCATATGTTGTTTTAAAACTAATGAGCAATGTTTTACAATTAAATAATGTTTGTTTTTTTCTCTCCGTTTTGCCAGCTGGTGGAACAACACGACTTGTTGAGAGGGTCAGTCTATCCTGCAGTTTGGCAGTTGCATTATGGGAAGTAGAAAACCCCTCACCTGAGGCAAGAATTCAGATAAAAGAGTAAAATGTAGCCTGAAAGAAAATAATGTATGACTCTGTCCTCAGATCACAAACAGATGAAAAGAAGAAAGGATGTTTCAAAGGGATTTTATTCTCCATATGTTTATCCGAGAACAACCTCTGACTCTTTCCTCACAATGCGATATCAAGCATGAGGCGCTGAAATAGTTTCCCATCAGATAATAGCATTGTTTGTTCAGTTTATGATTAGAGATTAGTCAGAGTCACTTTATCTTGAATCTGCAGGCTGGTGTAGAAAACTTAGAGTCACTGGGCTTTTCAGTCATTTTCCAAATGAGCTTCTGCTGACTTCTGCTTCAATCATGGTTTACATCTGTTCTTAGCACTGCCAGAGATAATTAGAAACCATTTTTCTTTCTGATGACTCTGTATAAATTACCACACTTGTCTGGTCGAGGATCACAAAATGCTAACATGCTGAATGAGGCTGGTTAACAATGTGGGCAACGGTGAGAACAGACTTTTGCTCTGCCAAGAACACAGTGGAAATGCAGCAGCACAGTTCATGAACATGGTATGAAGGAAGTCTTGTGCCAAAGCCGGAACTGTTTTGTCAAATGTGTAATTTCACAGCATGTAATCACATCCCACTGTGTCATTCAGTTCTACTTTAGTAGTGAGAACGCAATTAAACAACCACACACCCTCTGTTAGGCTGCACAGTTCTCAGAATCTATGAAACACTATAATATTTCTTATATGGATTGAGATAGAAATACATATCATCACTGTTGGGTGAATCAGAATCAGAATGTCTTTATTGTAGTATAAAACAGTATAAAACAAATTACGAAATTGAAGGTGCAATCCTTAAAGTGAATTTCTAAATAAATAGTTCAGTAATTTAATAATTTAAAAGCAACACACACCATGTAAGACCAATGACATGAAAGCATTCATAAAACATCCGATAAGACCTCTAAATAAAATACATATCATCGCTGTTGGGCATTTTTCAGGAAATTAGAAAAACAATGTACATTAAAAATGTTATTGATATATTCATTAGGGGCAGCGCATATTAATGAACATCTGCAACAATTGCAGCTGTAAATTTGTCAGATTGTTGCAATGGTACAAATTTCCATCCCCTCAGCAGGTAACAAGAAAGACAAAACACCCTAAAAACAACCAGAAAAACACAGTGAAGACAATCTACTGATGGTCACAGGCTTGGTTTTCCTTTATCCAGTGTTTAAGTTCTGATTTGAAGGAATAAAAAAAATGAGTAAATGAATAGGGTTATGAGTTATGAGATGTAGTCACAAGCCTTTTCATTGCTTAATTATTTCTAAAACATGAAGAGTGAACAATAAGACAAAAAAAAAAAAGACTAAAAATGGTTTCTGTGTGACTGATGATATTGGAGATTAATAGACCTCCCTTGAAACAAAAAAACCCATCATACTAGACATTTCCACGTTCAGATGATGATACATTGCACAATATAACATGTTTTTTTGTAAATTTGTAAATACATTCCACCCTTAGCGCTTCATTCTGATTAATTGCCCAGATCTGATCACCTTTTTTAGTGCTATGACCTTTTATTTCCCCGCTTTGCTCTTCACTTTCTATATTTTAGAATTAGGCAAATGTCAGATTCCAGTGTTAACCTAGACACATGCACAAAAGCAATTAGAAATGCTCGGCTCATTTCCTCCAGCAGAAGTGCCACGATCCTATACTGTACAACATAAATGCTTCACTACATGTAAAAGTTGTGTGTTCAAAACTCGACTTTTAAGCTAAAATATGTACATTTTATCAGTATTCATTCACAAAAAAACGGGTTCTGTCAGTGTGTTGCTATTACAGGATATTGTTATTTCCTTTTCCTGCTGTTTTCATGTACGTGTTGCACTTGAAATGGTTCTACTACTTCTCTACCTCTAACTCTGGTGCAGATTTTGATTATCTTTGATTCTTGGGTAGATGTGGAGGTGGTCAAATCAGAACTGAAACGACCAGGTTGAATGTGATTTATGTTGTAAGGACCGTAAACACTGGAAAAATGACAGATTTGAGTGAAAATGTCAGTTTTTCAGTCTCAGTGCAGCTCTTTCAACATACTGCCTCATTATTAACAGGCTTTTCAGTGCCTTAATTTTACTTCATGACCTTGTACAGTTATTTATCATTCATGTATTATACTTATAGTTTTTTTAAATTCCATTTTTGTGGAAAAAATGTTGAGCTTGAACCTTGAATAGAGCCATAGTTTAGATATAATGACTAGATATATACCTCATTCATTCATACATTCATTTTCTTCCGCTTATCCGGGCCGGGTCGCGGGGGCAACAGTCTAAGCAGGGATGCCCAGACTTCCCTCTCCCCAGACACTACCTCCAGCTCCTCAGAAGGGACCTCGAGGAAGACCCAGGACATGCTGGAGAGACATGGCTATGTCCGAAATCACTCACTCATTCACTCCTTCCTATTCACTACATAGGGAACTCTATGTAGTGGACTATATAGTGCACTCATCAATCAAAATGGAAAACGGTTTCGGACACTACTGCGCTGCACAGTTAATTACGTCATTACCGTCGCACAATTCAAACGCACCATGTTGTTGTGCAATTTGACACTGCGGCCGCAATGCATTATGGGATATAGTGGGCCGTCTAGTGACCATCGGTTGTCCACTACATTTCGCGATGAATTGTGTGATACACTAAGTGCGCTATATAGGGAACATCAATGCTCACTAAGCATTCGGACATCACTACAAAATGGCGTGCACTATATAGGGAGTAGGGAGTGATTTCGGACACAGCCATAGTCTCTCCAGCATGTCCTGGGTCTTCCTCGAGGTCTCCTCCCGACGTTTGCCCTGAACATCTCCCCAGGGAGGCGTCCAGGAGGCATCCGAAATAGATGCCCCAGCCACCTCATCTGGCCCCTCTCGATGCAGAGGAGCAGCGGCTCTACTCTGAGCTCCTCCCTGGTGACTGAGCTCCTCACCCTATCTCTAAGGGTGCGCCCAACCACTCTATGAAGGAAACTCATTTCGCCCGCTTGTATCCTGGATGTCTTCCTTTCAGTATACCTCATAATATTTTCAATTGCATACTCAAAAACTCATATTTAAGTGTTTTTTTGCCTTTTTATTTGGACCTTCATGGACATTTTCAATGAAGCACGGAACAAAAAATGTAATATTTGCTTATTAAAAAGGTAAAAAAGAAAACTCTTATTAGCTATATTTGCAAACAAATGTAAAGTAAGCTTACAATGCAACCGTGTATCCATACACTGATTTTCTTGCAGCAGTCTCAAATGCCTTCTGCATTTATACCACGATAGTTGTACTTCAATACACAGCAAGCACAACACGGGTTGGATGTGGTTATAATTCCTGCAAGGTTATTTGTATGACTGCTTACCATTAAAAAGAAAGATAAACTAAAGCAGAAAAAAAAAACAGTTCACATTTCAGTGAATAGACTGAGCTCTGAGTAACATTTGTGGCAAATTAGGGTGTTTGGAAAAATACAGTGTGATTTGTTTGTCAGTGGGATTTAGTTAAGGTACGCCTCATGGCCTTTTCCTCTTCAGATTCGTGCTGTTTTTGTGTCGCATCATTTCCATTCTTAGTTAAAAAGGAACAAGACCGAACCAGATAACCTTTCAAATGAATACTTGGCTGATTTGAGAAGTAAAAGGAATGTATTTTATTTTAAATATGCAGCCTTTTACACTAAAGCATTGCCTCATTATGGATAAAAGTGCTAAGAAAGTCGCATCAGATGTTATTTGGAACATTTTTCACCTGTTTTCCTGCTATGTCTCTCCTTTTCTCCTTTTGATAGAAAACCTTGAACAAGACATTTTCGATTTTATGTTAATATCGCCTTAGGTGCATATTACCTGAGTCATCTTCATCCACTCACTAGAATTTCTCTCGTCAGTCTGCCAACTTTAGAGAACAGATCTGAATTGCTGGAGCGAGTCCTGGCTCAAGTGGAAAATATTGAGTTGAACTGTTGTAAACATTTAAAACTAACACATGAGAATTTTCACAATATTGTCAAAAATGGAGTCGAAGCCTGTTTTTACATTTTCAACAGTACTGTGATTTAACCCTTTAACCACAGCAATTTCTCTGGCTGCATTTTGCACTTTAGAACATTCATATCACTAACACCTGAACCGTTTGCACTATCCATGGCATCAGAAAGCTGAGATCCTGAGCTTTCAGGAGCTTCCAGCACGATATAACACTTTATGGCAACAGTGTGGGACTCTATTATAAGTAGAAAAGACATTTCTCTTAATTAAGCTTTGGTGCACATCAATTTATTTTAATTTATGGGTTCTGATTTATTTTAACATGGTCTTAACTTATTTATCATTTATTTATTTATTGTCTCTTATCATTATGTTTTTATCATGCTTGTTACAGGTTTTATATTGGCATTTTTAGTGATATCTGATGACTTTTATTTATTTTAGTCTGTTTTAACTATGATCAGTGAGCTGCTGGGAGTATCTGTCCATGTTTTGTGTTAGTGCTGTTTGTAATCTGTCCCCTGTACATGTCCTGTGGTTTTAATAGGGTTTTTCTTTTTTTTGCGTGTAACGTTTGAGATGCCCTCTCCAGACTGTAGAACAAATCTACCCACAGGTATAAATAAAGTCACCTTGAACTTTGAACCTTGGAACTGTTTAAGGGACTTCCACACAGGCAAAAAAACCCCGAAAACACCAGGAAATGCCAAATAATCTGAACCCATAATAAGAATACTGAATGTTCAAGACCAAAAAGCATGTTTGAGCAGGTGTAAAATAGTTGAAAGTTTATTTCTACAATGTCAGCAAGTTTTGTTACGAACATTTACAGTTGACTCTAATATTATATATGCAAAAAAACTTCATGTCCCTTTTTTCCCTTTTTTTTTTTTTTTTACTGAAACTCACTGTTTTAAGTTTTTATTATTTATAATAATGATAATTAATGTCCAGATATTGAAAGTTAAGTTCTTCCTGAAAACAAAGGTGCAAAAAATACATTTTCTGATACTTTTATTGCACAGAAAACAAGACGACGCCTAGGCAGCCTGCTATAATGGCGGTCTTTAAAGGTTTAAAACGTAAGGCAATGCAGGAAAATTGGTTAAATAACCTGCCTGTGAACCTGATTTTAGTACTCCTGCACTGCATAATGATAATTCATTCATTTCAATACTCTTCCCTCTTCTCTGCCCCTGAATATTCAACAGTAATTTCTTTCAGTGTTTGCACCATATGAGATGTTTTATGCATGGCTTTGAAACAGCTGGCACCGCACTGCGATGATCTTTCCTGTCATTTCTTTCTCTGTGAATCCAGATCCTATTTACTTCTGGCAGCAGACAGTAGAGGACATCACTGTTTGTGTACGCATGCCTGAAGGTATCACCAAAGAGGAGGTGCAGTTCAGGCTAACGGCAGACACCATGAGCATTGGAGTTCAGGGGTTTGCTCCTTTGCTTGAAGGCCAGCTATTCGCATCGGTTGACCCTGAGGCCAGCGCCTGGATCATCAAAAATGACAAAAGGTTTGCAGCTTTGTGTCCACTGTTGTTGGTTCTTAGTTGTTGTTTGATGATCTCTACCTCAGAGTACCTTCCAGCAGTATTTCACTTGTCTAAAACACTGCTTTGGACTGAGGTCTGTGAGTAGTGCGACAAGTATCGCCTGCAAACATCAATTTTCACCTACAAACACTGTGAAGTACTCATTTTCCTTCTCTGACAACTTCACTTCAAAACATAGATCCCAAGTAAATTGTGTGCACGTCCCCATGAATCTCCAAAAAGAGAGTTGTTCTTGGAATCTGTGGCACATTAACCATTTGCAATACAGGTCTGCATGACTACTGATGTGCAAGAATACTTAATAAAACAAAGCAATTAATAAAACAATGATATTAACTTAAACAATGGATTATGTTTGTACAAAAGAGGAAAACTGTTGGGCAGACATTGAAAAGTGGTTCCAGACTGTGATGATGGGATTTCTGATAATTCTGATGAACAAATAATGAAGTACCGTGTAGCCAATGGACGCTAAAAATAGAAATGGAGTGACTGTGGTTTAACAGAACGTTCATTTAATTAAGGTAGTAATGCAACTACAAACTCTTTTTTCCCCCCCTTTTTTTCATGCACCTTGGAAATAGGTGAAGTTGTTCTGTAACCATCTATGTAGATGTATGAGTAGGAAAATGCAGCAAGTCATTTTTTCATAGGATGGGAATTCATTGACTTGATAATGACAGGATCTTTTCTGTACCCATTGTGACTTGATGTGCATGATTCCTGGGATATCACATGCAACGACAATGGGAAATAAAAAAGGCAACTAACTCTATTGAAGCTGACACAACTGTTGGACACATTTTACTGAATGAAAACCTGCAATTCTTTTTCACCACAAAGTCTTCGAGTGCCACATTTTTCTTAATCTTCTCCTCTTCCTCATCCATCGTGTTGGTTAACTTGGACTCCTGTTATTCCAACAGTAGCTGAGTGGTTAGCTTTAGTGACGTTCATATTGTAGCAACAATTAAAATATGAATATAATATCATAGGACTAAAAATACAAAACAAATTTGCTTGTCTCCTTAAAGTCAGAATAACTGTCAGTGTTGTAAGCATTAGTTATTCAATAATTTCTATTTTTTTTTAATGAAAAAAAAATCATAGCTGCTGGAATTCTTCATTATAACTGATCTTCATGATGTAGCATTTGATGTACTTACACATTCAAGTTGCAGTGCTTGATAGTTTTTAGTATCACTGGGGGGGGGGGGGGGGGGGGG
>JAQQZY010000003.1:31083236-31094253 GCA_030068375.1 Ostorhinchus rueppellii
AGTCATGATAATCTGGCACTGGACACAGAGCAGAGACAGGTTTAAATAGACCACACCTGACGAGAGCCAGCTGCCTCAACCAGGTGTGGTGAATCACTCAATTAGTGAACAGAAAACTGGGGCAAAGGTGAGAGGAGGAGACAGAATGCAGACAAGAGCACAGAACAGCATAGATATGACACAAAGTCCATCTTTTAGAAGCACAAAAACTAACCTTATTTATGAAAAGCCTTTTTTTGTCTAAAAGTAGGATGTCACCTTCATTTTGCAGACAAACCCACCTCTCGGGTTAGATTTAAATGCTGCGGCTAACCTACTATGAAGTTACTGAAATCAAATTGAGTCCACCAGTCCGAAAATTGAGTTTAATCTTTCAAAACACATTTTCACACAACTTTCTACAAATGTCCCCGTTTAGTTTACATTACATTTGTTTTTAAATGCAACTTTAACATTACTAAAGAGACTACATTTTACCACTAGTTTACAACAGGAACGTTGCCTTACATTAGCCGCAATGCTAAAAACACAAGGATAGGAAAGAAGACTAAATAGTAAATCAAAATGAAATGTTAAAAACTTACATTTTCCACATTTGCACGAACCAGTGGCACCGATCCTTTCTTTGTGTTTAAACTGGGGGCAAATCCAGCTTTGAACTGGCTTTCATTAAGAAAACAGTCCTTTGCTAAATGGTTAGCACACACATATAGCAGTTTTGGAACTGCGGTTGGTACACATCCTTCAAAAACAAAATTAGTCCACTATCTTCTCAAAGACTCGGACGATGGAGTCAAAAAAAGCCTGGGATGCTCATTTGTGCAGCCAGAAACAGAGCAATGCTTTCTTTCTGATCCTCCTGTCACCATTGTTCTCACCGGAGCGTTTGCGAGCAGAAAAAGAATGATGCAGCTTCTGTGGGTGTGGCCAACCTTTTTCAGAGGCGGTGCCACTAACCTGAGGGGGACAGGTCGAGTGCACTTCTGTGACTTGCTGCCGTCACAAAGTCACGGAAGTGCAAATCTGCCCGTTTGAAGCTCATATCTGAGAGAAAAGGAGAAAACTGAAGATTGACCAAACTGACGTTTTTCATACTTGGAGGAATTGTAGACAGCCCGGTGATGCTTATTATTGACAGAAAACTGCTCAAAAGTTCACTTTTCATAATATGACCCCTTTAAATTCATGCTGACGTTCAAGGCCGTTTCTGTACAGTGGGTGAGTGGGAGGGTTGTGTCGTGGTTGCACTTCTGCCTCACAGCTGGAAGGTTCTGGGTTAGATTCTCAGTCAAATCCTTTCAGTGTTGAGATTCCTGTTCTCTCTGCACTGTAAAGGTTTCATTTTCTTTTTCCCACCAGTAAATACATGTATACATAGGTTATGTCTCTTGTTGGTGCCTCTGATTCAGTGCCTTCAATGGCAGATCACTACTCCTAACATATGCTATGTGCTAATGCTAATTCCAGGTACTATGTAAAGATGAGTAAAACTACAGAGACTGAATTTCTTATCAGGGATAATGAAGTGAGTTAACCTTTAAGAGTGAGCATGTTTATCTCAGTTTGATTAATTCATTAACTGAGAAGACAGCGCTGTGGTTTCCTATCACCTTTTATTCCTCAGCGCTCCTGCCCTACCCCTGCTGTTTATGGATGGATTGATGTGTACTGCCAACATCTAAAATAGACATATGACACAGAAAATACAAGCACATAGATAAAAAAAAAAACTCAAATTCTATTCATGATGCATTGTGATGATATCTGTAATGTACCAGGAAAGAACCCAAAAGTGGACCAAACACCAGTCTTAAGTTCAGTTTCTACTGAACAGTTCTTAGTAACAGAATGAATCAGTCCAAAAAGCAATAATCAGAATCCTCTTCGTCACCACTAGGTGCGCAGAGTCATTCTGATCTTGATCCAGGAGTCCGGTTGAGGAACCAAGGCACTTGGAGGGGGCACGCTGAGCGGGAGGTCGGGTCTGGTCCAAGGTCGGTTCTCCGTGAAGGCTGGGGTAGAGCTGGAGGCTTGATCAGGGACGGTCCAAAGGTCATTACCGGAGTGAGCAGTGTAGAGCAGGCTGGAGGCTTGGTCGAGGGACGAAGGACAGGTCAATACCAGGGACTGAGGCAGGTACTCGGAGGTCAGAACTAAGGCTGGTCAGATATCCAGGACGCAGACAGAAGACAGTCAGATACAGGCAGATCTTAGGCTGCGTTTCCACCGGACGCGACTCACATGAATGAATTCGCGCCGCGCTAGACGCGCAAGTTTTGTCGCTGGAACAAATATGCAAAAAACGCTCGCAGCAGCATCCAACTACCACCATCGCTGCTCTGTACTGAACGTGGAGAAGTCAGCTTCGGCTGCGGGCGAGGCACCGGCATCCCTTTTGGATGCATGCTATGCTACGGTGGCAGTGTGAGTTCAGTGAGTTCCACCGTCTCCTGCAGGAGCTGCACCTGGACGATAGCTGGTTCCAGGGTTACTTCAGGCTGAGTGTTGGCCAGTTTGAAGATGTACTAACTAGGGTTGGTGCCAGGATCTTCCACTAGGATCAGGGTTGCCACCCGTCCCCTAACATACGGAATCGTCCTGTATTTGGCAATTAAATGTTGCGATCCGTATTGAACGCATACAACGCTCTTTGTTCCGTATTTTCGCAAATGCCCCATTCAGGTCCGTCACACAAGCATTAACACTGAATATAACAACAATGAAGTAAACTAAAATACAGGAAACATGGAAGACAGCAAAACTGTTCTGGCGAGAGGTGCACAGGACTTCTCACGGTCCTGAATGAATGGGGCGCACTCATGCCTCTGCTCTCTGCAGCTCTGCCTGCCTGCTGTCTGTGAGCAGTGCGCGCACAAGATGATGAATCCAGGACGTTTTGGAGAAGGTTGAGAGAAGAGGAATGTTTTGCACTTTTGTTATTATTTATTTTTCTTTTTCCATTTTACAGTGCTCAGTTTTAAATCTTTTTATGCACATTTGCTTAGGACAAGTTCAGTTTATGTTTACAATATTTTTATATGAACAGCATTACTAATTATTTGCTAATGAAACACTTGAAGTATGACTAAATGCATTCTTGTTTACCCCTTTTATGTGGACCACCAAGTGACCCCAGTATATGCATTTTTCAGTGGTTTGGGCCTTTAAAAAAGGTGGCAACCCAAGCTAGGATACCAACTACCGGCGCTCCATTCCAGCTGCGGAGCGCCTTTCCAGCTGTCTGCTATCTGCGCGGTTGGAGCCCTGCACACTCTACGTCAGCACGTCCATGATGACCTCCATGCTGATAGGCTGTCCTGATGTGAATTTACTTGAAAAGTTCAATTATTTCAACTTGAGCGGCGACTGGCAAGCGGCGAGCAGGGAGCGGCGAGCACTTTTTTGCTGGAAACGCTCACCTCTCGCCGCTTCATCGCTCGCCACTGAAGATGGAACAGCAATCGCGTAAACACATTGACTTTGTATGTAATGTCATTGCATGAAAAATTTGCGTCGCGTCTGGTGGAAACGCACCTTTACACAGGAGATGAGAAGCAGGAACCGGAGACAAAAACTGGTCATACACAAGGACAACAACAAAGAACAAAGAAGTGCTTGAATGCAATGCAGGGCATAATACAATCTGGCAAAGTCTGAATGGGAGAGAAGGAGTTGTATAGAGGGAGAGGGATGAGAATCAGGTGTGGAGAGCAGGTGAGTTGAGTCAGGTAAACAGGTCAGGGAATTAGGTCAGAGTTCACAGCAGGGAAGGAAACAGAGAGAGAGAGAGAGAGAATGAAACAGAAATAGACAAAACAAAGACAAACAAGACAGACATGACAGTATCACAGTGATTCTGCGATACCTGATATATTGCAAGACAGTCATTTACGGTATTTTTTGTGTAATTAAAGAAGAAAAAAACTAAAAAGGCAAAAACCGGAATATTTATCATACTTTTCTTCACATTTTTGTCAGTTTCACAGATTCCAACAAATAAGAGGAAGTGATATATAAAAAACTGCATACAATCTCTACAACTTCTTTGTCCAAGTATACCGTAGATTTATTATATAGATATTAGTGTTATGACATTTGGCAAGAGAAAGTACTACAGTATATTCCATCCCCATCTCTAATTCATGGTACATATGTCTCATATTCTTAAAAATGTATCTCCCAGTCACTGAAGAAAAATGCAACATTCAGAGTATATTAACTCATCGGAAATCTTCCAGCAACATCAGCTAAAACAATGCAACAATAAGTCCCCCTGCACTCAAAAACAAGTACTTTGTTTCATTTTGCTTCACTGCAATATTTCAGTTTCACTGTGCAGAATAATGTCTCTGCAGAGCCTTTTTTTTTTTTTTTCATTTTCATACACTGAGGAAGGAAATGTTCTCTGTGCTCAAATATTTTAGGGTATGTGTCATTTAGAAGCATGACTTGCATGCACAAAAAATGAACATAATGGAGAATAGAATACATCTTATGAACAGCAGGTAAATGTGCAGTTCATAAGATTTACTTTTTTTTTTTTTTAATTTTATGGACTTTACAGAAATAGAGGAGGCAGATTTCACAAACAAACCATAGCGATCTCAAACAAATGGTCCCAGATACATCAAACCCCGCCCCTCGCAAATATTGTGGCTTATTTTGGCATCAGTCCAGCTTATGTCATCATGTCTATGCATGTGCTGATGTCATATGCATATATCAGTAACCTCCGTATATGTGCCAAGTTTGGAGTAAATTAAAACAAAATTGATGTTTTTATAGACATTTGAAATTTCACCCATTATAGGTAAATGGGAGAAAAAAATATTTAAAAAAAAAATCATTAAAAATTTGAACTTTGGCCTACTTTTCACAAAATATAATCGCATCTATTCTGGGTAACTCACAATCTATAAACCAAATTTGATTTGAATTCAATCAATAGCTTTGCTGCTACAGACATTTGAAATTTCACCCATTAGAATTAAATGGAGAAAAAAGATTTTAAAAATTCATAAATAATTTAAACTTTGACCTACTTTTCCCAAAATATAGTGAGATCTATTCTGGGCTACCAGCAATCTATAAACCCAATTTGTTATGAATTCAACCAATAGTTTTTCTGCTAAAAATCAAACAAAAAAACTGAACCAGAAACAATAGCCTTGCCTTCCTTCAGGGGGCGGGGCAATAATTAATCACAGTGGAGTGTTTTCATGATGTGTTATTGCATGTCTGGAGGTGAAGTTTAATGTAAAACATATCTGTCTTCCTTTGGTTCTTCTTTTAGTATGAAGACTCTGATGAAATGCTGATATTAGTCTTGCACACAGCTTCAGGTCATATGTGCGGTAAAGAGGCCGATAGTGGGCTGCATGTACACAAAAGAACGCAAAGAAGGACAGTAAAGTATCTGTTTCTCCTCAAACTAAACAACAGCATATTTCTCCAGTGCCACATCCAGCCTTGAATATCGCCCACATCAGTATGACCACATGTAATCCCCTGGAGAAGAAGCGCATACACATGAAGCTGTGGATCTTACATCTATGTCTAAAAGCAGCGAGAGATGAAGAACTCTGAAATGTGACTTGCTCATAAACATGTTCCCAAACCCGCTGTTGACACTTAGAAACTATTAATGCTGCTCTGGCTTTAGGTTTGTTCTCTTCACAATTCCCTCAAGGCGTCCTGGCGGCCTTTCGCTGGGCTGAAAGTGCTTAAATTGCTATAAAACTGGTAGAACATTCGGACTGAGCACCACACATCTGCTGTAAAGCTGTAAAATCAGTTGCTTTAGGCGCCTCTTTTCTTTATCCTCTGTCAGAAATGTTAACACCAGCCTGAAGCGTGTCGCCTTTACTCTATTCTCCATCTCCAGCTCTCTAAGCCCGTGCTTTCAGAACCCACAAGCGTCAGAGTGGTTGATCTTAGTAAACATTAAAAAGTGAACTTCAATGGTGGAGCACTGAAGCGTTTTATAATCATGACCTTTGGCTACCTATAGCCTACATATGCTCTGCCGCTGTGAAGAGAAACATCAAACCAGAAGGATTTCCATAAGAGGCTGCCTCCACGGAGCTGGTGTCATTAAAAAACCTGGTGACATACATTTTGGAAATTTCCATCTCTTGAGGTTTCAGGTAGAGTGTGAAGGATTTGACCTGGATTTGGTTACATGAGTCAAGTTTCGTTAGCTAGTCTGAAAACAGTCAAAGAAAAGAAACTTACAAAATTGTTTAACTGCATAATACACTTTGTGCTGTTGGAAATGAAACTCCTATTGTTATATTCTGTTGAATGTAGAGCTGTAGTTAGAACAAATCACAACAGTCACTTTTTCATTGGACATCTGCGCAAAACTTTACCGATATTTCCTGAATGTTGAAAAAACAAAAGTGTATAATGTCAGGTTTTCCATTAAATCACAAATGCAATGATTTGTTTATTTATCACAAGTCATTCCATAAACATGGCAACAAATGTAAATATGGTATTGATTTACAGAAATATTCATTATTGTTATATATTACCCCTCTACCTCGTACTAAATTAAAAAATGATTCAGTTTCCTGGTGGATCCTCACATACCACACCATGTTTCTTTTTTTTTTTTTCTTGTCTGCATTTATTCTCATAGTTTAACACCACACACAGGGCTTTTTATGAGATTGATTCATATTTTATTCTTGCAGCCAAATATTTTACTATTATAGTACATGACCATCACCAGCCCTTCCTGGAAGCTAAGTTGTTATTCTTTATTAGATTTTCCTATTAAGAACCAGTGAGGGCAGTGCTGCACCGCAGTGAGTTAAGGGACACATAGAAGATAGCAAAAAAAAAAGGGGCTGGGGGGGGGGGGGTACCGACAACCAGAAGAGCAGTGCTATTTAGGATGCAGGAGCGATAAAGACTGTGCTAATCTCAACAACAACCGACACCACTTCCAAAAACAGTACCAAGACCAAATAAAAACAAACAAAACAAGAAAAACAGCATTAGGCTCCTGAATTGTTGAGGTCTTGATAACTTAGAGTACGTCACCAGAGGACATGAGTGAGGGAAGAATGTACAGCGTGCATGAGTTAAGTGTAAATTCCACAGAATGATTCAGTACATGCTGCCGGGTCCCATCAGTCCTCAGTAATGGGACCCGACAGGAGCTGGTAAGCCCTGACCCAACATGCAAATGTGGTGGACACCGAGGTTCGAAGCAGTTACGCCGACTCAGCATGGGCAAGCCGGCCAAGTCCCCCACCTGAACCATGTTTCTTTTAAAACTCTTCTTTTTCGTTCTTGTTGTAATGTTTGTCAACATCTGTTTGTTTTTTTTAATTCAAGTGACACTAGTTGTAGAAAAACCTCTTTCTATAGCAGTTTTGCATGATATAACAATTGTGCTATGCCAGAAAAACCACCCCTTGCCGGCGCAAAAACTTTTAATTGAATAAAGAGAGTTTTTGTGAAACTAATATTTTTCCATTCTGTAAATTTTTATGTTACATTCGCGCAATTTGAGGGTCAACGGAAAAGTGACTAATGAGCAGAGGTGGAGAATCCCAGCTCCATAAAGTAAACGTCCTGCCATGTATTGGTTGTAGCTGTTCAAGTTCACGTCATTGTCATTGCAACAAGTGCAAGGAAAAGGTAAAAAATAAATGCAGGGAAGAGTTCACTGAACACAGGTGATGCCACTGATTATCCCTTCACCTGCATGAGGAGTTGTGCTCATCCAAATGGGCTGGTTCAGGGACTGGTGGGAACATTTACATGGCAGGACTTTTACTTTATGGAGCTCAGCTAATGAGACAATAAGAGTCTGAAATAAATCATTTTGCATCATGACACATCACTACTGTATGATTAAAAATGTTTACATTATGATTATATATATTATCAAAAGTTATTAAATTTTATTTGAAGGTCAATAAAGATCATCCAATTTTGCTGAATTCAGAGACTTTTAAAGCCATAATAAAAACCCATTTTTCTCATATTGTGAAAATTAAATTACATTTTTTTAAAGGTCTGGCATCATCTTGAAGAGATTGTAAGTGTTTTAACAGTGTTAACCTGTAAAGATCCAGTGGTACTTTTGTGGTAGTTCCAAATTACTTTTTCTCTAGTTTTAACCTTAAGTGATTTATCACCATTTACTGTAATCATTTTGCATTTTAAAGTGAAAATTATGTGTTTTTCAATACTTAATTTACTGATCATGTAGATTTTCATGAAAGCTCAGATTAAAGTTAAGGGTTATTATATCAAAAACACAGCAAACTGAAGAAAAAGTGAGTTTTTCTTGAAGTTGCGTAGCTCATTGTTGATCTTTAAAAAAGCTTTAAGTTGTGAAATTTTCAAGGGCTATGAAAGTACAATGATTTATAAGTAACTGATTGAAAATTAATTTAGGCTGTTTCATTTTTCTGCAACTTCAGAAATGGAGTTGGAGTAAGGATGTGAGTAGGAGAAGCAGAAATAAGCCTTGGGCTTCAGCTTCTTCCTTTTTCAGTTACACATTGTGTTAATTGTATGTTCTTTATATGAATGTGGTTTATTTTGTACATAACTGAACTAAAGAAATATTCATTCATTCCAAAAGTGAGTTTTTCAGTAAAATCTATCTTGAATTGAACATAAACCCAGTGTGTCCATCCACTGTCACTGATCCAACTCCATGGGTTTTACTGGTGAATCAAGGTTGCAGAAGATGATGGTGTTTCCATGGTAACTAATGGCGCTTTTCCACTGCAAAACCTGCATCACTCTACTCGGCACGCTTCAGCATGACACAACTCCACCCACTTATCGTACCGGCACGTTTGTCTTCCCACTGCAGGCCGTTACTGGTTGGAACTAGTTGAAGTGGGTGGAGTTGGCGGAGTCAACACTGCTGTGACGACATTTTCAGGCAACAAATAAAGTGTCACGCCGCAGCCAGTAAAATAAACAACAATGATGGATCTTCTCAGAAATCTTCTCTGTTGTTTGTCCGATGTTGCTGTCCTGTCTGTTGACGTTCTCGCAGGTGTGTTTTTCCACACATGGCAGGTGATTATTTAAGATCCCTGAGCTTCGACGCGCATATGACGACATTTCCTCTGACCAATCAGTGGACAGCACTGTTCACATCACATGTTAGTCCCGGCTCAGCACGGCAAGAGCCATCTCTGAAACGGGTACGAAAAATCACAACGGGTCCCAGGTCCAACCCCCAGTGGAAAAGGAAAAAATGGGGGTGGAGTCGAACCGTGCCGTTTGGAACCGTTATGAAAACATGCAGTGGAAAAGGGCCATAAGTAGCCTCTGAACGTCTAAATGTGTCATATCTGATGACCATGAAAAGATGACAAACTGTATTTTACACCAATTATTTACATGTATTTATAAAATTAGTGGATCAACAGGTATTTAACATTCGATATCAGTACATTTTAGTCACCAGTGGATGACTGGGTCTTTACGGGTTAAATGAAAGAGCCTTGGACTTCTATATTGAATCATGAGTACGTCAACTGTGAATTTTCAGTAAGAAAAATCTCAAAGGTTAAAAAGAGGTGTCAATTTTTTCAGATAAAAGCCCCAAACATGACAAACACGGAGGTCAGACGATGAATTAGACGATGACTAAAGCACAAATCACATTCTGCTACATCTGTCCCTTCAGGCTCATGGTTCAAATAATACTCCTCTTTCAGTACCGGTACTTTTCACTGCTCATTACTAAGGACCTTGTGGATAGATTTTGACAGTTATGTTTTTATCACTGCTGTCAGGTTTTATGCTAAGCTAACAGACCAATAACAGACAGAGGGTGCTGTGGATCCAACTCCCAGAGTCCTGTAGACCTTGTTCACGGCAGATATTTGAACCTGTTAAGGCAGAAAACACTCAGGTGTAATTAGTATCATAAAAAATGACTGCACTCATTTAGGTGTATTAGTTTCACTCTGGCTGGTTCAATAAAATGACGTCCTGGAGCAACTTAATGGCAACAAGCTGTTAGTAATTCAAGTAACACCTGTGCTTTACTTGCTTTTACAAAATAAAATGCATCCTGTGAGAGGGGTTTTTGTGTTGGGAGCACTCAAATATTCCAAAACAAAAAGCATATAATTTGCAGTGTTTGCAACCGTGTTAAATTGTTTGAGTGAATAAATTTGTAGCAAGTAGGGCTGGATAATATATTGAGAAACGGAGATTGTTCCCTTGGAAACCGTACAGTAGTTGAATCGCCTTTAACTTTGATTACAGGACACATTCACAGGGGCTTTGTTCATGCTATGCACCGCTCATGCAATGCCACCATAAATGTCACAGCATGTATATCCATCTAGTGTTGGATCAATATTTCACCATGATCTTGTATTAATAATGGAGGGTCAGACTGTTGTATAAAGTCTCTCTGCAGATCCAGGATTCAGGTCTGGACTCTGTGGAGCAGGGTTGCACAAAATTCAGAATTGAATTCAGTTTAATTAATGATTTTCAAGTTGAATATGAATTGACTCCAAGAAGTGAATTAATTACACTAAAGAGAAATTAATTCTTATCACATACAGTGTGTGCTGCTTTTAACATACGTACAGAACTAATATTAAGCGTACATTCCCTTAATGTTGAATAAATACAGTAGCAATATCTTCATTTCTGTAAAACTCAATCAAAACTTTATTTATAAAGCACTTTTCATGCAATAAATGCAACACAAAGGGCTGGACAGAAAAATAAAAACATAATAACAGAAGTGCAACACTGCATCACACACACACACACGCATCCACAGCACACCCTCCTGCACAGCCATCCATCCACCCACCCACCCCACAGAACTGTTCATGCGATAACATGGCAGGGCACTGAGGATCCATGGGAGGAAACCCACCTATGGGGGCTTGGCCATACTGGGAGGGATTTAAGCCCATGACCACAGTGAGCACCACCACCACAGGGACCCCCGACCCAGACAGACCAGGGGGGACTCCACACACAGGGCAGAGCCTCCCAGTCC